>QARZ01040073.1:38505-48879 GCA_013407115.1 Glycine latifolia | reverse complement strand
TTAGCTTTGTGTTTGTAACTCTGTTTTGATTTGTATTTGAATTTCTACTGTAATTGGGTTTCTTGCATGTAATCTAGAGATGGGGTTTCTCTAGGGGTGTGCTGAGTAGTGTTCTCAGTGGGTTGGTCTCTAAGAACCTAATAGGGTTTTAGGTTTCTGAACTTTATCTAGGGTTGATAAAGGGAGACTTTGTAATTACTTGTAAGACTGAAAATTGCAATAGTGGAACTCCATTCTAGTGTTGAGTGAAAGAAAACTGGATGTAGCTTCATAGTGTTTGAAGTGAACCAGTATAAATCTCTTGTGTCTTGTGTTTAAATTCGTGCTTGCTTATTTCCCAAATATATTGATTGTCTTGTATTGCTTATCAACTTATTCTTGAACAATTGCATACCTTGGGCTGAGCATTTGATTGAATAAGTATTCTTGGTTACAAAAGTAATAAAGATCCTAAGGGGAACTCTGATTTTGTTAAAGGAAATTTTAATTTACCAAGCCTAACCAATTCACCCCCCTTTTGGTTAAGTGTGAAGTGTTCCTATCTTTTACAGTATTAATTATAAATAACCAAGTCTGAATTGTACAAAATTCTCAAAAGAAATAAGGATTGAAATGACAGGGTGTAACTAGCAAAAATACAACCCTTGCACGGGATCTAGTCCATCTACATCCCGGCTACTCGGCTACTCCAACCAACATAGGTCATCTTCTCGGTCACCTACTGCTGTCCATCTTTTCACACAAACATGGATCGTGATCATCACAGGTACCAAACCACAAGGTATAACAAAGCAAAAGTGAGTAAATCATGTAAATAATAATTAAACAAATATCATCAATTATAAAACAAAACAACTTGGTCATTGCAAAAATCACAACAATATTCAAATATTTTATGATGCATACAATCATGGACAACCCGTCCAAACACATTTCACAATTCATCTTAAAATGACTAGTCATGATGCATGTTCCAGACTTATCTCTTAGTCAATGCAATGTGGTACCATCCCAAACAATAGGGCAAATCCATGGTACAAATGATTACTACAGCTCATCGGGGTCACTCTGTTGTGCATGGTCTCACCCCCCATGGTGATCAGCCAAAATGGGTGTCAGAAGGCTAACCTTACAGTAATGGCCCCCAAGTCCTTCTCGCACTCTGCAGTCAACCATCCTATTTCCGTCATGCTTGAAGTATGTACATGGGCTCCATCAATGTATGACCCGGCCCAGGCTCAACTCGTCCCGGGTAGGATAATATCATACACCCCCCATATACATATATACTGACCCATTCTCGGGCACACTGATGCACTGACCGTGGTCCTTGCAAGGTTAACCACCTGATCCCGGCATCTCACGTCAATACATAAAATATCACCACGGCTCCATCAATGTATGATCCAGCCCCAGGATCAACTCGTCTTGGCTAGGATAATGCCATACATCCTCGTGGTTATTTATGTATATCCAAACACATTTAGATTACCATGGGCACTATCAATGTATGGCCTTGTCCGGGATTAACTCTTCCCGTTTAGGATAATGCCATACACCCACCATGGTATCAATGCATTTAATAACTCAAGCCAATACAATGGCCAATCTCAACGTAATCACACACGTCATTCACAAACACTACAAACAAGTGAATAGGTGTGCAGTATTAGGTGTCTGGATTGGCACCTAACCATAACAACTGATGTAATAATCCGAACAAGATTGGACGAGGGCACAAAGTTGTCTGGACAAGAAAACATGGTAGTTCACAAGGAAAAGGTTCGAGCTCTGCCGAGTAGTAACCCGATAGCTCTTTTCCCAAGACATACGAGCTCTGTTGAGTAAGTAACTCGATGGTTCTTTTCCCAAGAACATACGAGCTCTGCCGAGTAAGTAACCCGGTGGTTCTTTTCCCAAGAACATACGAGCTTTTCCGAGTAACGACCCCGGTGGCTCTTTCCCAAGAATATACGAGCTCTACTGAGTAACGAACCCGGTGGCTCACTCTCCCTCCCTCTTGTGAAGTAACTTGAGCTCGGTAGCTCTAACGTACCAGCCCCGGTAAGGAACCCCGTTCATCTAAAGAAAAGGAAGTGTTTTCTAACAACTCTAAAGGAATAATTCCGAGTAAGGAACCCGGTATACAAAGACTAAGTTACGTCCTGCATGGACACATACATGTTACTTAACCGTTCGACTCGGCATTTCCATCCCGATAGTCGACATCACATCACCAGGGATTGACATATATGTATAACTAGGCCTACCCATCCCAGTAGCCGACATCACAAGACAAGGGATTGATATATATATATATATAACTCGGCCTACCCATCCCGGTAGCCGACATCACAACACAAGGGGTTGACATATATATAACTCGGCCTACCCATCTCGGTAGCCGACATCACAACACAAGGGATTGACATATATATATATATAACTAGGCCTACCTATCCCGGTAGCCGACATCACAACACGAGGGGTTGACATATATATAACTCGGCCTACCCATCCTGGTAGCCGACATCCCAACCACAAGGGATTAATACACATACCTAACTCAGCCTACCCTTCCCGGTAGCTGAGGTCACAACACAACAGTGTTTTAATGCATATCATATACTCAACCCGACTTACCCAATCTGGTAGTCGTCTTCTTCACAAACACACCACTTAAAGACATCATCATCAATCCATTTCATACAAAATATCAAACAACAGATACACACTTTACCTCAACCATGATATCTAAAATTATTATTAACATAATAAACTCCCTTTACCTGGTCAAGAATTCCTTTCTTTCAAACTAACGTAAGTTCTTACAGCAACCAGGAATGAAAGATTTAAGCTCCGTTCATGAATTCTTCTTAACGGAGAGGATTTTCTGCCGCTGCTATGGTGGTTCTCAAGAGTTTAAGTGATACAAAAGGTGGAAGAAGAGAGATTTCTGGTGCAAAGAGTTTAGAGAGAGAAAAAAAGAGAAACATGCACAGAAGTGAGAGTGAATTGTGCTTCCGCTTTATGCACTACTATTTATAGACGAAGCACTGAGGCAAGTTGCCAACAACTTGAATCAACCAGCTATCACAGCCACCATAGTTGCCAACTTGAGTGACCGGAAAACTACCAGAGCCACCACCATTTTTACTATGTGTGTACGAACAACTTATCTTTAGCCACAAAATTTGACTTACGTTCAAGCACAATTACCAATGCACATACTTTACAGCAATTTGCAAAAAATATATTAAACAATTAAGTAACACAAAATATCTATCAACTTGTAAATTTTCAGGGTCTTACAAAACTCACATAAGGAGCCATTCATCACAACCCCTCCTATTGTTTGCTTCGAAGACATAAAAGTTGGAGACCTCTAGGTTAGGAATTGTGCACATAGAAGACTGTAAAGGAAACAAGAAAAGTAGTTGAATTGTGATTTTAGTGAATTTTTAAACCTTTTTCGTAATCCAACAAAGTTTCTGGTCTAAAAATGAAACTTTGTAAAATAGATAACATATCTTATGAAAGACACAGTTAGACGATGAAAAACAAGTTCTTAAAGTATAAGATGTTTTCAATGCAAAAACCTAAAAACCAATTCACACCCTAGGTCAGTTGAAAGTAGAAAGAAAGAAAGAGAATATCAGACACAAAAGAGTTATATTGGATTGTCTCTATCACTAAGACTTTGTCACATTCTTGGTAAAATACCAAGTTCCACTAATTTCTCACAAGTTACAAGTATTCTGTCATGACCACCTTTGGCTCTACAAATCAAGCTCTACCCGGAGCTTGATTAACACCTAGTATTCTTTGTCCTACAAAACCACTGTTGGATCTAAATAAATCAGAATAAGTTTATGGTTGAAGTTTGCTCAGAAAATAACTCTAGAATTGTCTTATAGATGGGTATACAAGTCATTACTCAGTCTTTTTCTCTCAATGTGTTCAAGGTGTTTTGAGAATTTTTTCTAACTTTACAATAATATACATAAGGCTTTTTGCAAAAAGAATGATGAATGTTTTTCATGCAAAATTCTTATCTTCAGTCTTCAAAGCTTTTGGTTTATATAGGCCACATTTTCAAGTATCTATTGTCTCATAAGGGTCAGATATCTTCACTTGATGTTCATATGATGAAAATGGTCATTGGCATCATTTAATCAAGGCATTAAATGCACATTATTTCCTTATGCGGAAGGTACTTTCTTCAACACTTGCGTATTTGAGAACTGTAGTAGATAGTCACTTCTTTGTGTCAAAGTAGGTCCATCGTAGTAGAACTCTTCTTTTGATAGTGATTGAGGAATTTTAGATCTTAACTTTATTTATTCTTCATAGGATTCGATAGATCCTAGAAGAATGTTTTTGCAAAGAAAATCTCAGACTTAAAGTATTAAATGAGGTCTTAAATGTGTTGGATATAGGGGGAGCAAGAAGAAGATAAAGTCAAGGATAAGCTAGAAGAAGAAGGATTTTAGCTTTTCACAAGCCAAAGCATTTGTAATTTGTTAAGTGTATGAGAGGCTAATCTCATGATCCTTGCATTGCATGAACATGATCATTAACATGCATACATAAATTTACTAAAGCATTAAAGCTGTTCACTTTTTGAAAAGAAAGTAATTTCTCATGGTTAAGTTTTTGGAAAAACAAAATATTATTGATTTAATCGATTACACAAGGATATAATCGATTACCATCTTCTGTTAGTTTATGGAAAAGCCATGAAGAACACTTTAATCGATTACAAGGTAATCATAATCGATTACATAGCTGTATCTCTAAAACATGCATGACTGCCTTAATCGATTACCATATTATGTAATCGATTACCTAGGCTTATTCTGAAAATTGCACATGACTACCTTAATCGATTACCACATTTTGTAATCGATACATAGGCTAATTTGAAAATTGCATATGACTGCCTTAATCGATTACCACATTCTGTAATCGATTACATAGGCTTGTACCAAAACTGAACATGACTGGTTTAATCGATTATGACTCGTATTAATCGATTACTTTGTTCATTACATTTTTCTAGATTGAGCTAAAAACATTTTAATCGATTATCTGGAAGATTAATCAATTACATATGATAATTTAATCGATTATGATGACGATTTAATCGATTACATTCTGTTATAAAAGTTAGTTATAAATAGACTGTGAGTTTTTCTGGAAAAAAAAAACACTTCTTTACTTCGAAATTTCAAAGCATTCATAAGCCTTCTCAAAGTTAGAAAAGATTTTCTGAGTTAGTTAGTTCTTGTCCCACCTTTTAAATCTTCATGGTATATTGAAAGATTTCTTGGGCAAGATATTCAAAGAAGCTTTTGGAGAGAAA
This sequence comes from Glycine latifolia, assembly GCA_013407115.1. Classification (NCBI taxonomy): domain Eukaryota; kingdom Viridiplantae; phylum Streptophyta; class Magnoliopsida; order Fabales; family Fabaceae; genus Glycine; species Glycine latifolia. The sequence goes on along the minus strand of QARZ01040073.1, from coordinate 43,514 downwards.
GTTCTGAAATTGATTTCTTCATTTCAACTCTGATTGGTAAATCATATTCATTCATATTCATTGGATCATGAGGTTGTCTCTCTCCATTAACTCTTGTTGTAAATTCGTTTTTGAATTCTTGGATTGTTTGTAACTATTACAAAGGGTTCTTTAAGCTTTTTCTAGAGTAGGTTTCTCTAGAGGGAAAGAGTAGAGAAGGGTTCTCTATGTCTTGATCACTAAGAGTCCAATAGGGTTTTAGATTTATGTTCTTTATCTAGGTTTGATAAAAGGTGATTATTGTAAAGCTTGTAAGAACTTAAATTTGATAATACTGGAAACTCTAATCTAGTGTTGATTAAAATAACTGGATGTAGCTTCTCTTGAGAAGTGAACCAGTATAAATTCTTGTGTTGTTCTCTATTCCTTAATCTCTTCTTGTTATCCTGATCTATGGTTCTTTGTGATATCTACATTAGTCAACAAGTTTTGTTTTATGCAATTGTTTTCTTGGGCTGAGTAGTTTGATTGAATTGAGGCATTCTTGTTTTAATTGTGATTAAGATCCTTTAACTCTGATTTTCTAAAGAATTTTAAAAGGCCAAGTTTAAACCAATTCACCCCCCCTCTTGGTTATTGTGTGTATTCCTATCATTTTCAACTGGAATCAAGAGCTGGTTCTTGAGAGTTATTCAAGATCACTAGCTTTCTTTAAAAGGAAAATGAATACCACACAAATTTCCTTCAAGGAGGTTGCCTCCCTCTATCGTCCTCCGGTGTTTGTAGGAGAGCACTTTAGTTTTTGGAAAAACAGAATGCAAATCTTCATTCAATCAAATGACCTAGGTGCTTGGAATGCAATAGAAAAAGGTCCTTTGATTCTTATAAAAACTATTGGTAATGATATAATTCCCAAAGAATGGGATGAAATGATAGATGCTGAAAAGAGAGTTGTCCAATATGATTTCAAAGCTAAGAACATGGTTACTTCTGCACTTTCTTCTGATGAATTCTTTAGAACTGTTAGGTGCAAAAGTGCAAAGGAGATGTGGGAGATATTGGAGATAACTCATGAAGGTACAGATGAAGTAAGAAGATCAAGGACGCATGCCTTGATCCAGACGAGTTTACGAGTGTAATAGTAACATTGCATTTAGTTCATTGGCGTTAACAGTAAATTTGGATTGAATTAGGACCATAGGCATGAAATGTTCAAGATGAACTCCACAGAAAACATATCTCAGCTTCAAACAAGATTCACTCACATAGTAAATCATCTTCTTGGTCCTGGAAAGATTTTTGATGCTGAAGAGTTGAACATCAAAATCTTGAAGTGTCTCACAAGACCATGGCAACCAAAGGTGACAGTAATAAAAGAATCAAAAGATATATCCAAAATGTCCATGGCTGCACTTTTTGGTAAGCTTATTAAGTATGAACTTGAAATGTCACAACTAACCAATGCAGAAGATGCAGATAAGAAACATAAAAGCATAGCCTTGAAAGCTGCATCCTTTAAGGTGGAAAATGAAGAAGACTCAAGTGAAGAAGATGGTGACATGAATCTAATTGTCAAAGATTTCAGCAAGTTCATGAGAAGAAACAAGAACAAAAAGTTCAGAAAGTTCAACAACAACAACAACAACAAAAAGAGTGACAACAAGAACAACACAAACTTCACTTGCTTTGAATGTGGTAAGCCTAGCCACATTAAATCTGAATGTAATATATTTTTGAAAAAGCAACAAGGTGAAAAGAAGACAGTGAAAGAAGGAAATCCTAAGAGAGCCTATATAGCTTGGTAAGACAATGAGTCAACAACTTCTGAATCTTCAAGTGAGAATGAAGAAGCAAATGTATGTTTCACTTCCACAATAAGTGAAGATGATGAATTCTCAATTACTGAAACAGAGGTAAATTCTGAATTTGATCAAATTGTTAATGCTCTCCATGAAATGCATGAAGAGGCTCAAAAGCTTGCAAAATCCAATAATAGGCTAAAAGGAAATCTTAGATGGCATGCCACAAAACTTGCAGAAATGCAAACTAAAATTTGTAATTTGAAAGAAGAAAATGAAAAACTTGTTTCAAGCTACAAAATGGATGTGCATGTGCTTCTTCTTCATCAAATGTTGACAAATACAATGCTTTCCAAGAAGATTTTGATGAGTTCAAAAAGAGTCAAGGTGAAAAACATATGGTAGTACTTTCTAAGAATAGTTACTTGGTTGATCTTTTGAAAAGGCTTTATAAAGGAAAATGCAATCTAGCTGAAATGCTAAGTGTGCAAAAATATGCCGGAGATACTTCTGGATTGGGTTACAAACATGGATCAAAATCTTTTGGAAAAACCAAGTTTGTACCTCCAAAACAGAAAAATCAAAAAGTTGTTTCAAAAACAAAGTTTAATCATATGACTCATTTTGAAAGAGCATCAAGAGCTATAACTTGTAACTATTGCATGAAGAAAGGTCACACATCTAATAGGTGCTATGCTAGGAGATTCTATGTGCCAAATGGAGATTGCATTTGGGTGCCAAAGAAAAAGAAAATAGCTAACCCCTATGGACCCAACCTCAATTGGGTACCTTCCTTTGTAAATTGATTTGAATTTTGCAGGTGTGTCTAAGAACAAAATCATCTTTATGGTGTCTTGACAGTGGATGCTCTAGACACATGATCAGTGAGATATCAATGCTCACAAATTTGATTCTTAAAGATGGAGGATTTCTCACTTACGGAGACAATAACAAAGGAAAGATAGTTAGTGAAGGAAACATAGGAGACAACTTTAAAACCAAGATAAAATATGTTCTCTATGTGGAAGGTTTAAAGCACAATCTTCTAAGTATAAGCCAACTATGTGACCAAGGATTCAAAGTGTCATCCAATGAAAATTGTTGTATGATATGTTATGGTCAAACCGGTGAGGTGATTCATATTGGTAAAAGAAAAGGTAATATCTATTTACTCTATATAGATCATGCATTCATTCACAAGACTAATTGCCTAATAAGTAAAATTGATGAATCTTGGCTATGGCATAGAAGGGCAAGTCACATTAACATGCATCATATGAACAAACTTATAAGAAAATACTTAGTCATTGGCTTACTGATGAGTCACCTTTTTACCTATATTTTCTCATCTTTCTGTACTCATTTTAATCCCTAATTTCGCTTTAATCGTTTATATTCCGCACTGTTCTCATTTAGGATTTAATTGGACCGATAATTCAGATTTTAGCGAATTTGGATTTTCTAAGTTTAATTATTCCAATTTTTATTTTCAGGGCAGTTTAATAATTAAATGAGCTTGGAATTAATTCGTGGACTTGAAGATTGGAGTGCCACGTCAGCGTCATTTTCCGCATTAGCATTTTTTATTTTCGTTTTATTTCGCTTTAGTATTTTTTGGGCCAGACTTGTTAAAAAGGCCCATTTGCGTTTTTAGGTCAGTCACTACTATTTAGGGAACTGTGCCCATGCAGAAAAGGGGGCTACTATTCACGTTCAGCTGCCTTAGGGTTTGAGTTTTTCATTTCTGTTAGTGATTTTGGCTGCAGGTTTTAGTTTTGCTTTGGATTTTCTGTTTTCAGAATACTTTTGCGTTTCAATTCCAGTTCTTATTTTCGTTTCTGTTTCCAGTTCTTATTTTCGTTTCTGTTTCCAGTTCTTATTTTCGTTTCTGTTTCCAGTTCTAATTTTCGTTTCTGTTTATAGCTTCCTATTTTCGTTTTCTGCTTCTAATTCCAATTTCGTTTTAGGGTTTAATTTCGTTTCTGTTTATGGGTTCAATTCGTGCTCTGTTGTTAATTTCAATTTAATGGAAGGCTAGTTTTTTTAGGTTAGGTCCTGGACAGATTGCAATCAATGGAGGTTTTCTGTGCTTAAATTTCTGTTCTGCTTGGTTCTTATTTGTTGGGCTTCTGTTCTGGATTTTCGAATTGGAATCATGCTTAATGATTTTGAATTGATTGATTCAGTGCTTTCGGGTTGCTTAATCCTGGTCTAACAGAATTCGCATTTGCTTAATTTGTGTAGGAAAGTTTTGGGTTAATCTTCGCTTAGTAGATTAATCTGGGCTAACCAGGATTAAGTAGAATAGATTAAATTTCGTGAACCAAGGAAATTAGAATCGCAATCTGATCCAGGCTTAACTGTTTTAATCACTGCATTTAATTGGTATTTCGGTTTTATTTTTTATAGATAATCTGAATCTGTTTAAAACCCCCAATACATGTTTTAGCCCTTAACACAAATAATCGATCCTTGAGAGACGACCTAGGTCACTTCCTAGTACTGCATTTAATTGCATTAATTTGGTTGAATACGGCCTCGATCAAATTTTTTTTTTTTTTTTTTTTTTGAATACTGAAATTGCGGTACTGAGATAGCACTATGCATAGAAATATGAAGGATAAGCTGAACATCAGAGTAAACCAACAAGCCAGAGGCATCATCAAAAACAATGTGCATGCACCCCCTGCACTTATTCCCAAGACAATTCCAAAGCTCCAAAGTTCCCTAAGGTTAAGGTAATAATTGTTTTTCACTTAAGGCTTGTAATGGGCTTCAAACAATAGAAGGGAAATTAGGCTCAACGGGGTTATCAAAGGGATTAAATTCAGGGTAAGCTTATTTGGCCAAAGGCTTATCAAAACAAGAATGCCTTAATCATATCCAAACATGCATGAGAATCAAGAAATATCAAACAGAGTCAAGACAAGGCAACTATGCAAGTAATCAAGAGGCATAATACACATGAAAGAACAGATAGTGGCTCAAATCCTCACACAGGGTATAACTGTCACAATTAAATCAACCTTTCAAACTTCATAATCATCTTTCCAAGTAGAGAAAAACATGGAATCCAAACCATATAGTATGAAGCAACTCTTATCTAAGAGTGAAGTAAATGCCAAAACCTATTCAAAACCCAGAAATCAAAAAGAAATTGCAAAACTATACGCAAACAACACAACATAATAAGAATTAAAACTAACAAAAAGGAAAACAAAAAGGAAAATC
>QARZ01040073.1:8225-38405 GCA_013407115.1 Glycine latifolia | reverse complement strand
CCCCCCCCCCCCACACACTTAAATTACACATTGTCCCCAATGTGGCACAAACAAAAGATCAGAGCAATCAGAATAATGCAATCAGTATGGACAAGTGCGATAAAAGTAAAGGAGAAGAAAGAAAAAGAAAACTCCCTAAGGTGTAGTGGAAGATGGAAGGGAGTCAGGGTCAAGCAGAGATATCTCCTCTACAATTTCATCCAGCAAGGAAGGATTGCTGAAGAATGGCTTAAGACGGTGTCCATTGATCTTGAAGCTCTTGCCTGTGGACTCACTTTGGATTTCAACTGTACCATAAGGATAAACATTAGTAACAACAAAGGGTCCAATCCACTTTGACCGTAACTTACCACCCATGAGTCCGAGCCTAGAATTGTACAAGAGAACTTTCTGGCCAACTTCGAAGTCCTTCCTAGCTATCATGCTATCATGGAACTTCTTGGCCTTCTCTTTGTAGAACTTTGAGTTCTCATAAGCTTCAAGGCGGATCTCATCTAGTTCGCTTAGCTGTAACTTTCTTTCCTCACCAGCTTGATCCATGGAGAAGTTGCAGGTCTTCACAGCCCAATAGGCTCGGTGCTCAATCTCAACAGGTAGATGACATGCCTTGCCAAAGACAACCCGATAAGGAGACATTCCTATGGGCGTTTTGTAGGCAGTCCTATGCGCCCAAAGAGCATCGTCGAGCCTTATACTCCAATCTTTTCTGTTGGGCTGGACAATCTTCTCTAAGATCCTCTTGATTTCTCGGTTTGAAATTTCAGCTTGCCCATTAGTTTGGGGGTGGTATGGTGTAGAGATTCGATGCACAACCCCGTATTTCTTGAGCAAAGCCTGCATGGATCTATTGCAGAAATGGGTGCCTTGATCACTAATGATGGCTCTGGGTATTCCAAACCTGCAAAATATGTTAGATCGAACAAAATCTACAACAACCCGAGCGTCATTAGTCCTAGTAGCTCTGGCTTCCACCCATTTTGAAACATAATCAACAGCTAACAGGATGTAGGAAAAACCAAAAGAAACAGGAAAAGGGCCCATGAAATCAATACCCCAGACATCAAACACCTCACAGAATAGCATGGGTTGCTGAGGCATCTGTTGTCTCCATGTAAGGGATCCTCCTGCTCTCTGACACTGCACGCAAGTGCTACAAGTCTTCACCGTATCTCTGAAGATGGTAGGCCAGAAGAAACCACAATCAAGAACTTTGCGAGCTGTTCTCTGTATACCGAGATGGCCACCTACTGCGGAAGAATGACAGAACTGCAGGACTGAATTAATCTCATGATCTGGTATGCATCTCCTAATAACCTGGTCACTGCACAACTTCCACAAATAAGGGTCATCCCAAATATAATGCTTAGCATCACTTTTAAGTTTATCAATTTGAGCTCGTGATGCTAAGGGAGGAAAAACAGAAGCAACTAGATAATTCACAATATTAGCAAACCAAGGGGTGGGATTAGAAATAGAAGAAACAATTAAAAGATTTTCATCAGGAAAATTATCCTGGATGGGCAACACCTCAGCCTTATCCTCAGCCCTTTCAATTCTGCTGAGATGGTCTGCCACCAAATTTTGAGCTCCACTCCGGTCACAGTTATCTAAATCAAATTCTTGGAGCAAGAGCATCCATCTGATCAGTCTAGGCTTTGAGTCAGTCTTTTTCAACAGGTACTTTAGAGCTGCATGGTCAGTATAAAAAATAACAGGAGAACCAAGCAAATATGATCGAAATTTATCAAGAGCAAACACAATAGCAAGAAGCTCTTTCTCGGTAGTAGTGTAGTTTGCTTGGGCAGCATCCAAAGTCCTGGAAGCATAATATATAACTCTAGGCAGCTTATCAACTTTCTATGCCAGGACAGCCCCCAGTGCATAATTGGATGCATCACACATCAATTCAAACGGGACTGTCCAGTCAGGTGCCTGGAGGATAGGAGTGGTAGTCAATGCTTCCTTAAGGTGATCGAACGCCTTCTTGCAACTATCATCAAAAATAAAATCTACATCTTTTTGCAGCAGATTGGATAACGGAAGGGCCTTCTTGCTGAAATCTCTGATAAAGCGCCTGTAAAACCCTGCATGACCAAGGAAAGAACGAACCTCTCGCTCGCAAGAGGGGTAAGGCAGATGTGAAATAACAGATACTTTTGCAGGATCTACCTCTATGCCCTTACTAGAAATGATATGCCCTAAAACTATTCCCTGTTCTACCATGAAATGACATTTCTCAAAATTCAAAACAAGGTTACCATGATTTGGGCCATTTTGGATGGCCATAACAGTTGCCCCTCAGCCCGGTTACTCGGTGTTTCGGGTAACCGGGGTGATGTTATGCCGACCTCCTGTCATCTGTCGAGCCGTGGCCGGGTCAATCTTCTCGACCTTGTCCGCCGACATCAGCTTCTGATAGGTATGTCAGTCCTTGGTTTAGCGGCATTATCTCGGCCTGATCTTGCTTTGCCGGTATGCTTTTCTGGGGGGAAAACAGTTTGCTTTCCCATTTTCTAATTTTGGGAAATGAAACGTTCTGACTATCCCTCAGAGGTGAAACGACGCGCCCCCTTCTTCATTTAATGCTCCATCTTTTCTTTGTTCTTTTTAATCATGAGTGTTTTTAATGGAATCCCCGTTTTGCCCCTACCCCTTGGTTTCTCAGACAGTTTTGCCCTTATGGTTGGTTATTTTCCTCTGTTGGTTACATAATTCAAACGTTTCATGTTTCGATATTTGCTTCTGCTACCTTCTAGTTCCTGCCCTGTTTCTTTGAGTTTATATCATCGTCTCCTTCTTCTTGCTCATTCTCTCGTTTGGCCCTCTTCGTGTTTCTCCTTGGTGTGCTGCAACCTTCCTCGTCTTTGGTGCTTCGTTCTTCAGATTTCGTTTATTTTCAGGTTATTTTCTCTTCCTTCTTTTTTATTTTCTGGGGTTTTCGCATTTTACTGTTCGGGGGTTTCTTCATTTTGTGGTTCTTGTTGCCCTTTGTTCTTCATCTCTCTTTCTTTCATTTTTGCATTTTCTTCTTGAGTCATGCCTTCTTCTGGTTTTAGTCCTGATGAAGAGGCGCGCATTCGTAGGACAGTCCCTCCTCGCTCTGCCTTTTGGTTTTTTGGTCTTCCTATCCCAAACGAGGAGAAAAGCAAATATCTGTTGCGTACCCCTTCGGGGGGCTCTAAATCCTCCCGACCTTTTTGTCCAAACAATCTCATCCTTCCAATGTCGTAGTAAGTTATGGTATGAGGTCTTGTGTTGAACCCAAGGGGCCTTCTGCAATCCCTTCGGGTATTCTTTTGTTTCCCCGACCCACTACAACTTCCTCTGAGACTCGGTTCGAACCCTGTCCGAGGTGCTTGGATGAGTTCTTTTATCTGGCTAGCTCGGGTTTTGATAAGCAAGCCGATGACACCCTGGACGCGTGTCGTCATAATCCAATTATCCTCAATCCGCCCCCTGATGCGGGGACAGGGGTGTCGGTGGCTTTCTCGGGGCCGAGATCTGGGGCCGAGCCGGTGTCATTGGCCTCTTCGATTATCGTCATTTCTTCAGGTATTCTTACTGACCACTGTCTTTCCCTTTTGTCGTAGGTAATCATGGACGTCTCCTTGGAGGTGATCGAAGAATCTCGGTCAACTGAGTCCCAGACCGACAGACCCTCTCCTCATCTGGTGTCTAAATTTCCCTGGGTAACCCACGAGGTTCTGAACACCTCGTCTGTTATGAGTCGGGAGAGTGTCGCAGCTCTTCCTATCGGGAACCAGGACGGATTTTCCGTTCGTCAACCTAGTCCCGATGAGCCGGTATGCTCATCCGCTGGGCAAGGCGAATCAAACTTTTTCTTTTTCTGTAAAGATGTGGTCACCCGTTTGGGTATCCGGTTTCCTTTCACCGAATTCGAGATGTCAGTCTTGAAACACCTTTCTATGGCCCCCACCCAGCTTCATCCCAATGGCTGGTCTTTTATAAAATCTTTCAAAGATTTATGTATAAATTTAGATGTCCCTTGTACAGTCCCTATCTTTTTATATTATTTTTCTGTCCATACCAGCCGCACAGGCCGGGAACCTCCTGAAAGGAAGGGATGGACTTCTTTGAAGAGTCGACCCAAACGCAAACTTTTCCCTTTGTTTGCTGATTCTTTTAAGAGATTCAAGACGAATTTTTTCAAGGTGTGCGCCATACCCGGCCTTCAGCCTTTCTTTCTCCAAGGGTCGGAGTCCGCCGAGGTGAAGTGGAAGTTCCCACTTTACTGGACCCGTTCTCACCATGAGTTTTCCCCTTCTTTTTACCAACGTGAGGAAACGGGACTGTCAGATGCGGATGCTTATTCGGTGGTCCGAATTAATGCTTTCCGAGAAGGCCGGGGTCTTTGTGATATTATTCCCTTTCCTCAATGTTAGTTAGACGACCTTAGATATGGTACGTGCCATTTTTTGATTTGTTGACTAATTATTTCCTTTCTTTTGCAACTGCTGATATGGAAAAGGGGACTGGTGATGTTGGGCCTCGAACCCGTAAGGCTTCCGGTCAGTCAGACCCGACTCCTGATGCTGCTGGTGTTCCTCCCTTCTTTTCCAAGATGAAGAGGAGGCAAGTTGTGAAGTCTACCCCGGATGCTGGGGTATCCGGGGTTGTTGCTAAGTTGGTCCCGGAACCAGCTGGGAAGTTGGTCCCGGTTCCCTCTCGTTCTACTGCTGCCACATCTCCCATCTTGATCTCTGACTCTTCGATCGTGGAGGCTCCGCCGGCCGCGATTCCCAAGGCACTGAAGTTGGTGCCTGGGCATCTCTGGGAAAGGGGTGCTGATGACCTTTTCCCCTTTGTCCGGGCTCCGAAAAACTTATCGGACTCGTCTCCTCTTTCTGAGGAGTTATTGTCGGAGCTCGGTCGTATGCAGCTTCAAGCCTATCGAACTGCTTCCCTCGTGGATAGCCTTGTCACGTTAAAGACAAGGTATATCCGGTCTCAGGAGGAGCTGGTGGCTGCCCGGGCTGAGTCGGAGAAGGTGGGTGGAGAGCTGCGTCTTACTCGTGAGGAGTTCGAGCGCTGCCTTCGGGAGGTCGAGGCGGAGAAACAGCAGGCGTTGGCCAAGGCCGCCCATATGACCGAGAACCTCAACGAAGTGAAGACTTTGTTCGAGGGTGCGCAGGCCGAGGCCGCGAAAGCCAAATCCAAGCTGCTGATCGAGGAAAAGGAGGTGGCCGAGCTTCGGGAGATGATGGTATCGGTGGTCAAGGAGTCTTTCAACAATGCCTTGGCCCAAGTCCGATGTGCTAACGCAGGGGTCGATTTAAAAACTGACGGGGTTCACTTTCGCTCCTATGTTTGTGACGGGGTGATTGTTCCTTATGACGAACAAGAGGATTCCGTCCTTGAAGCGGAGGTTGTCCCCGAAGCTGGTGTTGAAGCAAACTCGGCCCTTGCCGACAAGAATTGAAGGGCCGGGATGCCGGTTTAGATTTGTATTTCTTGCTTTATTTTCTCTGTTCGTACAATGATACAATTTACCTTTTTCTAATATTGTGTTTGCTTGAATGTCTATGATATTGTGTTCTTTTTAGAACTATGTGTGCACAACGTTTATTCGTTTGGCTCCAACGGCCAAGTATAATATCGTCCGAATGATAAATGTTTTCGGTTTTATCGGATATATTCCAAGTTACTGTAGGTGCAACGTGGCCGATTGAGACCATGCCAACCTGATCGGGGTTTAGCGGCACTTTAAGTTTGCTTGGAACGTTTATATATTGTCAAAGACTATCTAATATTTTTTTATTCATAGACTTGAATATCAAGTATATTATTATTATTCGAAAGCTGTTCGAATTTTATTCATATCAAAAAATTATTCATGTCTGTGATCCTGATGAAAGAGCTTACATGTGAGGGGGGGTACCAACGTACTCGGCCCGCTCTTCTCAATTAACAGGAAACACACGGATGATCATTTTTAACTAAAATAAATCTTTAGCTTGTCTGCATTCCATGTTCGCTTGACTGCGCATTTATCCAGGGTCTCCAACATGTACGCCCCATGGCCGAGATTCTAAATCACTCTGTAAGGTCTTTCCTAGTTGGCTGCTAATTTTTCCTCCCGGGCGTTCTTATTTCCAATGTCGGCTCTGCGTAGGACCAGGTCGCCTTCCTCGAAACTTCTCAGCTTGACTTTCTTATTGAATTTTTTGGCCGATAGCTGCTTCATGGCCATGTCTCGGGGATGTGCTTTAGCTCGGGTCTCTTCTATTAATTCAAGCTCGTTAATCAATGCTTCGTTGTTCGAGTCCTCTCCTTGCTTGAGTATAGTCCTCCTTCTCTAGGAAGGGTGTTCGACCTCTACAGGAATCATCGCCTCATATCCGTAAGTCATCCTGAATGGGGTTTCCTGAGTGGATGATTGAGCCGTCGTCCTATGCACCCATAAAACATAGTATAGCTGCTCTACCCAATTTTTTTTGGCCTCGTACATTCGTTTCTTGAGTCCCTCGAGAATGACTTTGTTAGCGGCTTCTGCTTGTCCATTGGATTGTGGGTGTTCCACTGATGAGAAATGATGCTTAATGTGGAGGCCGACCATCATTTCTCCAAACTTTTTATCGGTGAACTGAGTTCCATTATCCGTGACGATTTCTGCCGGTATCCCGAATCTAGAAACGATATTTCTTTCAAAGAACTTTTGTATTCGGGCAGACGTGATGGTAGCAAGAGGCCCTGCTTCTATCCATTTGGTAAAATAGTCGACGGCTACTACGAGCCATCGTAGTTGTCCTTCTGTGGCCTTGAATGGCCCCAAGAGATCCATCCCCCATTTGTAGAAAGGCCAAGGGGATGTGATTGCCGTTAGTTCAGATGGGGCCGTCCATATGACCCTAGCGTGCATTTGGCAGCTTTCGCATTTCTTGACATGGTCTTGGGCGTCGGCTTTCATAGTTGGCCAGAAGTAACCTACTCGAATGGCTTTTGTTGCCAAAGCTTTGGCTCCCATATGATGGTCGTTGATACCTTCATGTATCTCGGCCAGTATATACTTAGTCTGGTTAGGTCCTACACAAAGTAGCATGGGAGTGTACGGGCCTTTGCGGTATAGCTGTCCTTCCTGTGTGGTATACATGGCGGCCTCTCGGATTAGTTTTCTTGCCTCAGTAGGATCTTCTGGGGCTATTCCTTGTTTTATGTATCTGATAATGGGTTGTCTCCAATCCGTGCTGGCCGTGATCATCATGATGCATGTAGGGTGTGGCAGTTCCTGCTGGACGACCGTCCTATGATTACCTGCGCCCTTGGTACTTGCTAGTTTGGATAATATATCGGCCCTTATGTTTTCTTCTCTGGGGATATGGGAGACAATGACCTCATCGAACTCGGCAATTAGTTCTTTTACCTTGGTTAGATATTTGATCAGCAAGGGTCCCTTAACCTGGTATTTCCCCTCAATTTGGGCCGCCACTAATTGGGAATATGTGAAAACTTTTAACTTTTGGGCCCCCTGTTCCCTGGCCGAGGCCAACCCTGCTATTAATGCTTCGTATTCGGCTTGATTGTTTGACGTCGGGAAATTGAGCCGTAGTGACTGCTCCATTGATATCCCCTGAGGACTTTCTGTTATTATTCCGGCCCCACTCCCTTTAGCGTTGGACGACCCATCTACATATAGGGTCCAAGCTTCTTCGTGTGCTGACGCTATGGGGGTAAGCTCGACCAGGAAATCGGCCAAGGCTTGAGATTTGATTGCATGTTGGGCTTCGTATTTAATGTCGAACTCGAAAAACTAGATTGCCCAACTGGTCATTCTGTCGGCCAGGTTCGATTTGTGCAAGATCTGTCGGATCGGTTGGTTGGTATGGATTATAATTGTGTGGCTTTGGAAGTATGGGCGTAGTCGTTTGGCTGCCACCAGGAGAGCAAAAGCCACTTTTTCTAATTTCTGGTATCTCAACTTCGAATTTTTTAGTGCCCGGCTTACAAAGTATACCGGTTGTTGAGTCTTGTCATTTTCTCTAACTAGCACGGTGCTTACCGCCTCCTCAGCACGGCTAGATACAAGATCAAATCTTCGTCGGGCTCTGGCTTGGATAAAACAGGGGGTGAGGCGAGGCATTTTTTGATTTCCTCGAACGCGGCTTCACATTCGGGACTCCGGCCAATAATGGCTTCTTTCCTCAGCATCCTGAAGAAAGGCAAGGCTTTCTCGGCCGACTTTGGGAGAAAACGTGTCAGTGCCGCTAGTCTTCCTGTCAACCTCTGAACCTCTTTCTTACTGGTCAGAAACTGCATATTTAAAATTGCTACACATTTGTCTGGGTTGACCTCAATTCTCCTGTGGGTTAACATGAATCCCAGAAATTTTCCCGCAGTTACTCCGAATGCGCATTTGAGAGGGTTTAGTCGGATATTCTTGTCTCTCAACCTGCCAAACGTCTCTTCCAGATCTCGGATGTGATTCCTGCTTGCGTCGGTCTTTACCATCATGTCGTCGATGTATACTTCTATGTTCCGGTCGAGCTGTTGGGCGAAGACGCTGTTCATCATGCGCTGGTAGGTAGTGCCGGCATTCTTCAAACCGAAAGGCATCACATTGTAGCAGTAATTCGCCTCACTTCCTCAGAATGTCATTTTCTCTTGGTCCTCTGGGTGCATTGGGATCTGGTTGTACCCGGAGTAAGTGTCCATAAACGACAACATTTTGAATCCCGAAGAATTGTCTACCAGTTGGTCTATGCTCGTCATTGCATAGGAATCTTTGGGGCAAACCTTGTTGACATCAGTGTAGTCGATGCAGACTCGCCATTTACCGTTGGCCTTCTTGATCATCACCACATTAGATAGCCAAGTGGTGTATTGAATTTCACGTATGAATCCGACCTCCAATAACTCCCGGATGTGTTTTTCCAATGCCTGTTTTCTCTCGGGTCCGAGGTTCCTTTTCTTCTGTGCCACCGGTTTCGAGTTAGGGTACATGGACAATTTGTGATAGCAGAAAGTAGGCCTTATTCCCAGGATTTCAGAGGGGGTCCATGCGAAGACATCTCGGTTGTCTTGAAGGCATTTTGTCAGTTCTGCTCTTGCTACTAGGTCGGCTATCTTTCCGATCTTGGTGATCTGAGTAGCTTGAGATCCTATCTGTACTTCCACAAGTTCGTCTACTGGTTCGGGCCTCCATTCTTCCACATTTTCTCGGACATCTAGCTCCACCATGTTAATGGGTTCCACTTGTTGCCTGCTGTTTGCTTTCTGCCTTTCTTCTTCACCGCGCTGTGGTAGTGCCGCCGTGCCGGCCTCGGCTTCTCTGACGGCGTTGTAATAGCATTGGCGGGATTCTTTCTGGTCTCCGCCTATGGTTATTACCCGTCTGTTGCTTCCTATCATCTTCATCTTCTGATGTTTGGTGGACATCAGGATATCCCATCGGTGGAGGGTCGGTCTTCCAAGAATGACGTTGTACGGTGAAGGGAACTCGACAACCACGAACTTCACTCTTTCTGACTTGAAAGCCTCCTTCGTTCCCAGTGTTAATCGCAACTCAATGGACCCTTTGATGGCCGTATTCTCGCCGTTGAAGCCGGATAACACCGTCTGACATGGTTTCAGGTCTTCCTCGTCCAAATTCATCTTCTTGAAGGCGGTCCATGATATGATGTCTGCTGAACTACCGTTATCCACAAACATCCTTTTTCACCCGGCAGTTAGCTATGGTCCCGGTTATTACTAGACCGTCTTCATGTCTGGGTATGACATCCTCCAAATCTTCTTTAGTGAAATACAGCAAAGGGGGCTCAGGCTTGCTGTTGCCTTTGAACCGGGGTTGTTCCCTCACTGCCAGGATCTCCCTGAGGTACTTCCTGCGTTGATTGGCCGTGTCGCCTCCTCCTCCCATAGATCCTGTGATCACATTACATTCGAATTCTGGCTCCGAAAAATCTTCGGCATCATGCTTCTTCCGCTTTTCATCTCGGCCTTTCTGCTCGTCATTTTGGTTGCCCTTTCGTTTAGCTTGTTGGCCTTGAGTTTTGATCACGTACCGCCGCAACTTGCCTTCTCGGATGAACTTCTCTATGGCGTTTCTTAGGTCCCAACACTGGTCGGTAGTATGCCCCGGCCCGTTATGGAACTCACAGAACCGAGTGTGATCGAGGCCGGCTTTCTTAAAAACAGACCGAGGTCTGTCTGCTTTCTTCATCTCTGTCAAGGCTACCTCTCTCCATATTTGGGCCCGGGAAGTGTTCAACGGGGTATACCTGTCATACTTCGTGTCATATCGTCCTGTTCGGTGGCCTAGATCATGATTTCTGTTCGGCTGCGTGCTCCTGGGGTTCTGACGGTTTTTCGGGGGGGAACCCTTTCTTTTTGGAATAGTGTTCGCGATCTTTATCTGTTCCAGCTCCAAGTATTTCTTTGATCGGACCCTAAACTCGAGCAACGTTTTGACCGGGTCCTTGTATATAGACTTCGCGAGTCATGATGATCCACTAAGTCCTGCTGACAATAGGTGGACGTGCACTTTCTCCTCTAATCCTTGTACCTGTAAAGCGGCCTCCTTGAACCGGTCCAAATAGCTTTGCAGTGTCTCACCTGGGTGTTGATGGATTTTTCCGAGTGCGAACTCAGACTTGGGTTGTTTTTTGCTCGTTGCAAAGTTGAGCAGGAACTTTTGGCCGAAGTTCTCAAAGTTGTGTATTGACCGTGATGGCAATGTGTGGAGCCAAGTCTGTGCGGCCCCAGTCAAGGTAGTAACAAAGATCCGAGAAATTATCGGCTCGTTAATCCCTCGGACACACATCTGCATATCGAACTCATCAATGTGAACTTGTGGGTCTTGGCTCCCGTCATATTTTGACAGGAAAGATCCGTCAAAATCCTCAATGAATTGGGCATTGACAATTTCGTCAATGAAAGGGCTGTTGTTATGTTGTCCACGCCGATATTTTCTCCTGTATACCTCGCCTTCTGCTCCGACCACCTGGCATGGAATGCTAGGCCATTTGTCATGATGTCCCGGGTTAGCTTCACGTTCAGGGTGATGTGAAGCTGCTCCTGGCCCATAATGCGAGCGTTCCTCGGCCTCGGGTGCCGGTGGTGGTCGATGGGCCGACTGATGATGATGTGTTTCGCCCAGGCTGGGCCGAAATGTTCTCTCTCAGTCTGGATTCTCCCTCTGTCTTGAATCGTGCTGCTCCGTGTGTTGTCTTCGATGCTCTTCCTCCTACCTCCATCTCGCACAATGCTCGTCTAGCTGGGCGATAATATTGTTCATGTCCTCCTAGCGTTGAAGGGCATGTCACCTTTCTAGCCGCTCGATCCAAGCAAGGATGGATTGCAACGCGTTATTGGTGAAGCGCTGAACCGACCCTTGCTCTCCCTCGGCCGGGACGAATGATGGATCCTCTGGCATAACGGGAGGATTGTTTTGTGGCCGAGAGGATGCAGTGTCTGAAAACGCGTCCTCCACCCGAATGGAGGGCGGCGCACCTGCCACGGGTGGTCTTCCATTAATGTGTCTTCTCGTGTTTACCATGGTGGGAGTTGAAGTTTAACGTTCCCCACAGACGGCGCAAATGTTCTGTTTGTTTATAACAGAGGTCCAACAATGGAGTTAGATGATTGCTGTCGGATCTGAACTCTCCTTCTAGGGATACTTATGGTGATGAAGTATTCCCGGAAAGATGATCACAATGCACCCAAGGGAAACCACTATCTGGCGTGGGGTGTGTGCACTGTGTATAAGGAAAGAATAGAGTCCAGCGAATGTACCTTTCTTCTGGAATTCCTTACCTATAAGTACTGACCTAGATGGGCATGGACAAATCTCCTTCGTATCCGTGTCGATATGATACACATTTATTGAGCAATCATTATCTTTTATTTCTCTTGATTCCGTTGCAGAATCTGTGGTTATTCCTAAAATGTTCCTGGAAATTCAAATCCGATCAGCCCTTATTGGGCCTCTCGGATTTGGCCCATTTTGGATGGCCATAACACTTATATATTTAAAAAATATTTTTTTTATATTTATAAATTTATTTATTTTTATTTTTATTTTTTCTCTTAAACAAAGTGATCTAATTTGGCCACTATCAACCATCACTGACAATTTATCATTTAATATTAAAATTTACATATATTTTTGTTCTTTATTAATATACTAACATTTAGTTTTATTTCCTTTTTAATTTTTGTTTTTGCTTATGTTTCTTATTTTGTTAAAATAATATTTTAAATCTATTATCATAGATCTAATACATGTTTATGTCAAGGTGAGTTGAAAATTCATTCAATATAAACCTATGAAGGCAATACATAATATTTTTTAACAACAACATGAAATATCTTTAAATAACATGTCACATATTAATTTGAACAAAAAAGAGATGTGAAATAAAATAATAACTTCAGTTTAATTATAAAAATAATTTCAAATAATATAGAAATTTTTTGACATACATCCCTATAATTTTTTTTAAAATTTTTTTTGGATCTCTTTTAGTCATGAGCCTTGTGTCGTCGCACCTCCGAACAATGTCCATGCCCAACACTAAAAGTATGTTTGAAAGTAAAATCAATTTGAGGTCATGTGTGATTTTTCTTCAAAAATATATTTGAGAGTAAAATTTTGGATACAAACTTAATTTGATGAAACAAGAATTGTGATACTTTTCCAAACTCAGATTGCAAATTAAAGTTTGAACAAAACTTAAGTTTTTAAAGTTTAATCTAAACATGCAATAAGTCTGAAGTCTTTTATAAATTGATTTATGTTTGGATAGTTTTATTTTAAAAGTATTTTTTTTATCAAAATGAAACTTGTTTAGATGATAATAAGCAAAAACACTTTCAAATGTATAATTCCTCAAATGGTGAGGTGATATTAATATTATTTATTTTATTATTTTTAAGTTCATTATTATTATTGTTGTTGTTGTTGTTTAAGAAAAAATTACATTATAGATCAACAACCCAAAATATAAAAAACAATAAGTTTACAAAATTTTAAATAGATAAGAAAGAATATAATTTTGGGGCTTGCTTCAACAACCAAAATTAACATCACAATAGTTAACACTAAATAAAAAAAGAAACTAAAAAAAAGAGTTGTGTAAAGGGTCCACACTCATTTTTTATTTATTCTTGAAATGTTTAGGTGAGGTAGATTTTAAGGCCTCATGAAGGTCAGAACATATCTTTAAGTCTGAACAAACGCTTACAAAAATACTTATAGATTATCCACCAACAAAGTTCTCACATTGGTAATAAAAAGCAACCCACATTCTTTTGGATATGAATTTGTTCCTTACCAACTAGATCAACTAGGGGAGTTCACAATTCTAGATAATTCATGTACCCAACCCGATTCAAACCAACCCAAACAATTTGGGTTGAGTTTTTTAAGGGTTTGGTCAAACCCAATCCAACCCAACTCAATTAGATCCAATATTATCCAGGTTAGGTAATGAGTTTTATTTTTTGAACTGGATCCAACCCATCATATAATTAAATTTGTTATTCTATATAAACTAACTATTAAATAAAAAGCACATTAATTTTTAGTTAACAAAGTTTATTAAATTATTAAATTAAGCTACCCATGATTTTTTTCCTTTTTAAGTTGTTTTAATTGTCTTGATTTTGTTTATATTTTCTCATTCTAATATAGTATTTTTTTTATCTAAAATAAAATATTGTATAATCATTGAAACCATTAATTCTATTAGTCAAATATTGTCATAATTTAATCTTTTTTTAGTATATTTAATCATTATATACTTACAAAGCTTTAGTAAAATTAAACTATTATTCTAAAACAAAATTAAATTTTAAAAAATAAAAATAAAATTTAAATATTCAAATAAAATTAACCCAACTTAATCCATTTAAGATCGGATTGGTTTAGATTAAGGACATTGCCAATAAAATTGTACAAACACAACTTATAAAATTTGATCGAATTGAATAATAAATTTAGACAAATCCAACTCAACCCACCGTGAACACCAGTATGACCAACCTTTGTTGGTTCCACACTCATTATTTATAACAGAGAACTCTAAAGGCAGCACAATGCATGGTTGCAATCCCAATGCTACGTATAGACCACCCCATGGCTGTGGAGAGAAGGATGAACTACAAGGGTTTCAAACCGTGTCCAAATTTTTATACAGGATTTATTATACCTTGAAGCAAGAGTTTCAAATTTTTATTGTCTAATACATGTTGAAATTTAAAATGTTTCCAGCTATTTCTCGTTGAACGAAAAAGCATGGTGCTGGTAGCTTTGAATTCAATGGACTTTGGATCGGAGAATAGTGTTCAATTAATTCAATGGAAAAAGAAAGTTACCAAACAAGTTGGTGTAATGTTCTATGAAGAGTAAATGTGGATTTGGATTTCCAAACATTAAGTTATGACTTATGGCAACCATGTTGCTTGTCACAAGAAACTACTTATGTTACACGATAAGCATGTAATAAGTGTTGTTTGTATCAATTTAAACATACTTTGTTTCTAGAAAAAAAATAAAATTTTGGTTTTAATTCCTATAAAATTTATATTTTAGTTTATTTTTAATTAAGTTTTTTATTTAGTTATAATTTATTTGTAAAACATTCAATCTCTTTCTCATTTACTTCTTCCCTCAATTTACCAATTATTAATCGTGAAAATTGTACTTACTCTTCAAAAGGAATGTATTTCAAACAAACCAAGTAATTTTTAATATAATGAATGATTCTATTAACAAATAAATGTTTAAAGATGAGACGTAAAATTCATTCTTGATTGTGAGTTCTTTTTAATCAAACAACCAAGTTCATAGTTTTCAACTTATCAGAGAATTGTATAATATTTGATACATATAATAATAGTGATTTTTGTTGGACTCGAAGTTTTGATGTTGACAATGAGCCAAATATTATATTATGGGATTGGGTCAAAATAGAGAATCAGCCCAATTTGACTAACCACATGGAACAGTAAAGCACAAAAGGAACACTCAAGTCTCAAAAAGAAGATTTAAACGGAGCAACTGTTGATGGGCCGAAAGAAAGACCAGAACTTATTATATAGAAATTTTGTAAGAGTAAGTTCTCTTTGATTTTCTTGACTTAGATTGCCACTTGAACTCTTGAAATAAAATTGGACAAGGGGCAAATAAAATGGATATGATATCCACTGATAAAGTTCATTCTGTTGACAAATGTCTTATCAGTTTAAGTTGATTAGAAAAATATGTTTTCTCTAATTAAACAAAATCTGTCATATTTAATTTTATAGATAAGTTTGTTTCTGTTTTGATAAATATGCTTAACTAATTAAATCTGAATAGAACTTTGTTGTTAGTTTATGCTTATCAAAACTAACATAAACAAAGATTTGAAAAAAAAATGTGCTTATCCATATCTATATATAAATAGAGTATCATGGGGTCTGGAAAAAATGTGATTTCTCCTTGAGTTATATTGGCAATCTGAGTTACAGATATTCTTTGAGAATTTTCTCACAGGTTTATATTGTGCCTTCTGCTTAGACTTAGAAGTATTAGGCAGGGAGATTTCACAAGAAGAGCAAGTAAGAAAAATATTGAGAAGCCTTCCAAGAGAGGAATGGATGCCAAAGGTCACGGCTTTGCAAGAAACCAAAGACTTCAAGAAGTTTAATTTGGAGTAGCTGAGTGGATCCTTAATGACCTTTGAGATGCCTGGAGCCTCATAAAAGGGAAAATCCAGCAGGAAGAGACAAGGGAATCGCTCTAAAAGCTGAATATGAAGAAGAGCAAGGCAACACTCATGATGAAGAAGACCTTGCCTTACTAGTTAAGAAATTCAGAAAGGGATACAAAATTTCAAGAAACTCTAATAGGAAATTCAATCAGGTAAAATCTAAACATAGCTCCTCTAAGACTAATGATGGATGTTTCAAGTGTGGAAAGTAGGACCATAGGATCAGAATTGCCCAGAATGGGAGTTAGAGCACAAAAAGGAGAAAGAGATGAGAGAGGAGAAAAAGTTTGGCAGAAAAGAACTTAAGAAGGCTATGATGGTAGCCTAGTTAGATTCTGGCTCAAAAAAAGGAGATACAGATGTTGAAGAAGAAGAAGCTCATTTATGTCTTATGGCTGGAACAAATGATGACTTTGATGCTGAAACTACTGAGGTAAACTCTCAAATTGAAACAACAACATTGCATGAACAAACTAAAAAAGAGCTAGTTAGAAACATAGAATCTCTCATCAAGCAGTGCATATGTCTACATGAAGAAAAGTTTTCAGTTCTTTTCAAATCAAAAGACCCCACAGATTTTTATAGAAAACTGTTTCAACTAAATGTAATCGTTTAAATCGTCCATGTAATGATTCATTTCACTTAAGTAATCGATTAATATCCTATTTAATTGATTAAAGTGTTCTTTGTTCTTTTTGGAAAAGATACATGAGCAAAGTAATCGATTAAACCGCCAAGTAATCGATTATCACAGTCAGTCTAGCTTCAAAAATGTGCTAATGTAATCGATTACGATTATATGATAATCGATTACCATTACCTTGTAATCATTTAATTGGTTCTTCATGGTTTAAGTAATAGATTACCAAATTCTGGTAATCGATTAAGTCAGTGTGAAAAATGGTTTTTCCAAAGCTTAACCATGAACACTTGGTTTCTTTATGCAAACATGAAAGCATGTGATTTGATAACATTATGTATGCATGCCAATGAATGATGTTTATGCAATGCAAGGGATCATAAGATGAAGCTCTTAAACAACTAAGAAATTACATATGCCTTCAATTGAATGGCATGTAAAAAGCAAAAATATGTCTAAGACACATTGCTCATCATCATCTAGATCCTCTTCAAGCTCCCCCTATATCTAACAATAATGTGTTTTATGTTAAAGGCTTAATGTTGGATATAGGGGGAGCTGGAAGAAGATCAAGGCAAGGATGAGGATGCTGCTTTAGAGTTTTAGCTTCTCACATGCCAATCAATTTGAAGGCATTTGTAATTTGTCTAAATGGTTCAAGAAGCATGCCTTGTGATCCTTGCATTGCATAATCATAATCATATACATGCATTCATGTCTTAAGAAAAGCATACAAGATTACATGATTACATTTGAAAATGATTTTCCATGGCTTATGTTTTGGAAAAATCAGAATATGCACTACCTTAATCGATTACAGGCAATAAGTAATCGATTACCAGCTTGTGTTATTTCTGGAAAAGCCATGAAGAACACTTTAATCGATTACCAGCAAATAATAATCGATTACATAGAGCAAATTTTGAAAACATGTCTGACTACCTTAATCAATTACCACTAACTGTAATCGATTACCAAGGCTCATTTCATAAACTATGTAGGAGTGCCTTAATCGATTATCACAAATTTAATCGATTACACAGGCTTATTACATAACTGAGACAGACTGCTTTAATCAATTACATCATGATTTAATCGATTACTTTGTTCATGAAAATTTTTCAGATTGTCTCAAGAACATTTTAATCGATTACTTGGTAAGTTAATCGATTACATAATGTAAAATAATAGATTACACTTACCTATTAATCGATTACGTTCTGTTAAAACTATTTTCTATTTAAAGCCATTGGGTCTGTGATTTTAAGATACCTACATTTTGAAATTATGAATAACCCAATACGTTTTGAGTTTTCATATGACCAAGAAACAGTTTTTCTGAGTGATACATTTCTTGTTCGAGATTAAGAAGATTACATGCTTCATTAGTGATGATGTGTTAAGACAACATTTTCAAAAGAACATCAAGAGAGTTGATTTTGTGCTTAAACATTCATGCAACCTGGAAGTGATTGGTAATATTCATTCATTCATTCATTGAGGATCACAGGTTGTGTCTCTCTTAAACCTTTCTAGATAATTGTTTTATGTGTTAGAAACTGTTGTAAGACTAAGATCAATTTGTTTTCTTTCAAGCTTTCTAGGGTAGTGTTCCTAGGGGTAAAGAACTGAGTAGGGTTCTCAGTGTCTTTGTGATTTGATTTCTAATAGGGTGTTAGAATTTTGATTCTTTATCTAGGGTTGATAAAGAAGATCACTTGTAATTAGTTGTAAAAGAACTGATTTGATTTAGTAGAACTCTAATCTGGTTTTGGTTAGAAGACACTGGATGTAGCTTCTTTTTTGAGGGGTGAACCAGTATAAAACTTGTGTGTAAACTTGTTTCTATATCTTGTAATTTTTGTCTAACTTGTCTTGTGGTTTATATCTTTCAAGGTTAATAGAAAAGAAGAGAAAAAGGTTCTGAAATTGTGCATGGTGAAGGGTGAAGTCTTGATTGATTAAAACTGTAGTTTTTACCAAACAAATTTTTGTGATACAATCTAAATTCCGCTGTGTATTGAAAAAGTTTTAAAAGTCTGAGGTTTAAACCAATTGACCCCCCTCTTGGTTTAGTGTGTGTGTTCATCCTTGTTTTCACTTAAAACACAACCTATTAAGCATATATCAGTTCTTTGAAAAAGGGAACTCAGTAGAGTTCACATCTGAAAAATGTTTTGTAAGAAAATTGAAGACATAGAATGTTATCTTGGAAGGAAAAAGAAATAGAAATGTTTATCAAGTTAACTTAAACTCTATTGCTGATGTCTTACTAATATGTTTAAGTGTCATAGAAAATGATACCCTTCTTTGGCACAAAAGATTAGGACATGCAAGGAGTGATCAAGAAGTTGCATTCAGAAGGACTAGTTTCTGGTTTTCCCACTCTCAAATTCCAGGACATCAAGCTTTGTGATGCTTGCACTCAAGGAAAGCAGGTAAGATCCTCTTTTAGATCCAAAAACCAGGTAAGTACCTTTAAACCCCTAGAACTGCTACATATGGATTTATGTGGACCAATGAATATTATGAGCAGATCAGGAAAAAGGTATGTGTTTGTCATAGTAGATGATTACTTAAGATATACTTGGAGTTTCTTTTTAACTACAAAGGATGAGACCTTTGATGAGTTTTATGCCTTTATACTTAAAATTCGGAACACTAGTGAACACAAAGTAATCTCTATTAGATCTGGTAATGGTGGTGAATTCACTAACAGTAGGTTTTTGAAATTTTGCAAAGAAAAAGGAATTGATCATGAATTTTCATCACCAAGGACTCCGCAGTAGAATGGAGTAGTGGAGAGAAAGAATAGGACCTTGAAGGACATGACCAGAACCATGTTGATTGTAAGCGGTGTAACTAGGAACTTCTAGGAAGAAGCTTTAAACATGACTTGCTACATCATAAATAGGGCCATGATTAGATCCATGATAAAGAAGACCCCTTATGAACTGTTCAAAGGAAGAAAGCCCACCATAGTGTGTAACGACCCCGTATGCATCCGGTTCATTAACATTATAATATGGTCATAAGCGCAGCAATACTTAACGTAATTAAGTAAACACGGAAGCATAAGAAAAACAAGACGTCACCTTACGTCATACATTACAACTAAAACATTATGTATGGAATTTTGTATACATCCCGGTACCCAGGTTCTATTCCACAAGATACATTATAGTACAATCCATACCGGGTTACAAAAAGTACAACAAAATTGAGCCAACAGGCTCTCCAAAAAGAATCGCCTTCCACAATCCACTATCTCGAACCCGGCTCAGCTTCTTGTCTGGGATCCTCAATTAATAGCCAAACCGGCCTCAGCCAACTCAGCCTCTCAATTGAGATCTGTTGAACAACCCCTACTCATATCTCTTACCTCGGAACTCGTCCTCCGATCTTTGGCTATCATCTACGATAAAATATAATCCCCAATCGGGGTGAGATACAATCTCAGTAAACTCAGGGTTCTTGGAGTTACACCTCCCCCTGGTTCACTTCCATAGCACATGGCATTTATATTGGCATTACAATTAACATAGCCAACCTGGAATTTTAATAAAAATAGCAGTATAACCATCTCAGCCTTTTAAGAAAATAAAAACATAGCCATCCCGGCTTTCATAAACATCACATGTACATAATTACACCAACATGCCATTCCAGCACAAATATACAAGTTCACTAGTGCACATCTCATGCACAAGTGTATATCTTGATATACAAGTTCACCAGTGCACATCTCATGCACAAAATGTATATCACCCGTGCACATCTCATGCACTCGGACGTATATGAATTGTCGAGAAGCTCATCCCGGATGAGTCTTACACTCTCATATATGGTTCGCTTCCCTGGCCAGAGGGCTTCCTTAACCACAATACAACATCACAGTACAAATCATTTACATGTATGTTTCAATCAAAAAGCAGTAACACACAATATAAAAGCACACACTGCATCATACAATAACCATAACTCCCCAGGAGTATGGTGGAACACAATCAAGGGATACAATCTCCCCAAGAACAGAGAGCTTACCTTCTCTGATTCTAGCACCTTCCTCTCCAACCTCGTGTTCACGACCACCGATATCCTCTTTATCAAGAACTGTTTTCAACCGTTTCATGAAAAGAACCCAATTCCTTTCCAGATCTCAACCCTACACAACCAACCAGTGACTTGTAAACTCCACAAAAATCTATCCAAGCATAACAAAATACCCAAAACGTAGAAAAGTTAACTCTCAAAGTTGAACCTTCATCACAACATCTTCCTAAGCATATTTTTCCAAAGAATCATCACCCAAAACCAAACCTAACTCATATGGGTCATTTTTCCTCTTAAAGCCAAACTCAACAGAAACGGTAAAACTCATGTGTCCTACCTTAAAATGTCAAGGAAGGTTAAAAATAGCTTCTCCAAGCTTGGATGTCCTTAAAGTGCCTTCTAACTCTTAAAGGTTGAAACTTTACACTTCCTTTAGAGAAATGATCTCCTCGCCTGATGGTTTTTTCAACTAACAAAGGGTGGAAACTAGTTTATAAGGTTATTCTCTTCAATCCTCAAGTTGGATGTGAAGGGGTTTAGGTCAAGAAATGGTTATCTAAGAAGTTTTTTTCACTTTAACAATGGAGGAAAATATGGAACAAGAGAGAGAAAGTGTTTTAGCAAAGACGGTGGAAATAAGGTTACTACTAAAATATCTAACTTGTGCATATCTTATATAGCCTGTAAGTTAGCACACGTTCTAAAAAATAACATGAGAGCCTTCTCGCATTCAAGCAACCAGCAGGGAGTCAACACGTGTCACTTGTGTAAAGTGTAGGGCCAACATGTAACATCCCAGGCGCTGACGAGGGCGGGGAGTGATCGTCGGTTCAATGAGGCACGGACAAGGAGCGGCTCCTGGTAGGCTTCCAGTGGGAGGGATACATGAATGAACCAAATACACACCCGAACGAGAGGGATTCAGAGACTGTGCAGGTA
The DNA here is from genome assembly GCA_013407115.1 of Glycine latifolia. Lineage (NCBI taxonomy): Eukaryota > Viridiplantae > Streptophyta > Magnoliopsida > Fabales > Fabaceae > Glycine > Glycine latifolia. Next base: position 17,063 of record QARZ01040073.1, on the reverse strand, counting down.
TGAGACTGTACAATTGGCGATAACTTAAAAGGAAATAATATGTACTACCTATACCAACAAGGTGCATCTACTTTTCGGTAGCCCATAACTTAAGAACTCCACAGTTAAGCGTGCTTGACTTGGAGCAATTCTAGGATGGGTGACCATTTGGGAAGTTTCTCAGGAAGTGTGTGAGTGAGGACAAAGCATGCTGAAAAGTCTTGTGTTGGTATGTGGGGACAGTCATTGATCCTGCAAGTGGCCGGGCGTTACACAACACATGTAAGAAGGCTAAGTCTAATGTTCCCTCCTCCTCCGACCTCATCCGACCTAATCCAAGTTCCTACCTTGGCACTTCACAAGTCCAAGGTTCCTCCCAACCGCTTTCGGGATCACTAACTCGGTAACTCTATCAAAAAGGGGTTACGAGCTCTTCCGGTTTCTCTACTTGGTAGCTCTTACAAGTCGACCATATACGAGCTCTTCCGAGCTTTCCCAAGCTCAACCGAGATAACTACCTAGTTGCTCATCCGAGATCACATGAGCTCATCCAAGATCCACTGAGATCACAACTCGGTAACACATCCAAGCTTATCCGTGATTACAACTCAATAATACATCCGAGATCACCCGAGCTTATCCGAGATCACAACTCAGACCTCAAAGAAAAGGAAGACATGAGCTCTATCGAGCTCTACCGAGACCGCAACCTGGTCCCTCAAAGAGAAAGAACATACGAGCTATGCTGAGATAGCTACCCGGTTGCTCTTTCCTTCCTTGTCTGGGTTCCTTCTATACATCAGTATTTTTCTCAAAAGTGCTATGTATATACACCACTTACATCTCTATCGAGCTCTACTGAGACTGCAACCTGGTCCCTCAAAGAGAAGGAACATACGAGCTATGCCGAGATAGCTACCCGGTTGCTCTTTCCTTCCTTGTCTGGGTTCCTTCTATACATCAGTATTTTTCTCAAAAGTGCTATGTATATACACCACTTACATGGAAATAACCCGGTTTACATAAAATTAACATATACCACGATCCCAGATTAGTAAAGGTGCTATCTACACCCCCTTCTAAGGTGACAACTCGGTCACATGAACTCGAACTAAACACAAGGTTATTATATAGTGCATCTAAGGACTTTTGGATACAAGTGTTTTGTCCACAATAATGAGAAGGAAAAGTTGGGGAAATTTGATGCAAGGAGTGATGACGGCGTGTTCTTGGGTTACTCCTCCAAGAGTAAAGCATATAGAGTCTATAACAAAAGGACTATGTTCGTGGAAGAAAACATCCATGTTGTCTTTGATGAAACTGACATTGTTGATAAAATTATGCAGGAAAGTGAAGGCTTTGAGCTTGGAATAACTAAAAGACAAGATCTGAATCCAAACAATCACAAGGCAATGGATGAAGTTGAAAGTAAAGAAAAGGAGGAAGACTCAGGTCCTAGTGAAAAATCAAGCATACCTGAACCAGACATAGAAGACAGAGATAATGCAGGTTCAGATCACAAGTCAGAGGAAGATGATGCAGAAGATAGTGCTGAAAACATAGAAAAGATTGAAGTCAGGAAGTGGAAGCACCAAAGCTCTCATCCCATTGATTCTATAATGAGTAACTATAATAAGGGAGTACAAACCAAAGCTCAAATGATTTTTTTTTTGTGCTTTTAATGCTTACATTTCTCTTATTGAACCTACTGACATTGTTTCTGTCTTGAAGGATCCACGAAAGCTCTCTCATCCCATTGATTCTATAATGAGTAACTATAATAAGGGAGTACAAACTAGAGCTCAAATGATTTTTTTTGTGCTTTTAATGCTTACATTTCTCTTATTGAGCCTACTGACATTGTTTCTGTCTTGAAGGATCCAGATTGGATAAATGCTATGCAGGATGAATTACATCAGTTTGAAAGGAACAAAGTGTGGCATCTGAAACCCAGGCCTAAGGATAGAACAATAATAGGACTTAAATGGATCTTTAGGAATAAACTGGATGAACATGGTCAAATTGATAAGTGCCCGATTTTAGAACAATTCAAACTTACAAACAACACTTATCTTTTGATCTTAGTAATTTTCTTATAAACTTATCCTAAACCTAGTCAATTTGAATGTAGTACTTCTGTAAATATTGTTTTTCATATTTTGAAGAGATTAGTCCAATCACGTGTTGTATTTTGATAGATTCCGATGACATCCGAAGCATCAAAGCAAGCAAAAAGGGCATATGGATCAAAATTGGGGGTGTTAGAAGCAACAAGGCCCAGGCCCAAAACCTTTCTTCATCACTAAGCATTTAACTCGCCCAGGCGAGCCTCCACAGGTCAAATGACTCGCCCAGGTGAGCTTCAAGTTCCAAGATGATAAGGGTTAGCTCACCCAGGCGACCAAACATAGGCCAAACTACTCGCCTGGGTGAGTGAAGCTGGCAGGAGAAGAAAAGCTATAAATAGACAATGATTTTGAGAGGAAAAGGATGACATTTGATTCATTCTTGCTTCCTTTGCTGTTCCTTAGGCTTAGGAGCTTAAATATTAGTAAGTAGGTAGGTTAGGGAAGTGAGAAAAGTGAGATTTAGTGTGGAGACTCTGCCAAAAAGAAGCGGTGATGGGGCCCTTTATCAATTCTTCTCTTGAGGAGGTTCTCTCCATGCTTGGCTAGCTTCTCTAAGGATTGGATGTAATCTTCTTATCTCTATGTATCTCTTTTAATCTTTATTTATGCATTAATCTCTTTTATTCCTTGTTGATAATTTCATTATGTCCTTAATGCTTGATTCTACTTGATCACTAGTGTTGCGACACGGCAAGTGCACCGCTCGTTCAAGTAATAAAATGATAAGTAAGATATCAATCCCACGAGGATTGAGACACTAGGATTTAATTATAATCTAGAATCTTTAATTTGGAAGAGAAATAATATAATTTAAAGACTATGATTGTGATTTGGATTAATAAATTATAACAAACTGAACAAAATTTAAGAAAATTCAAACGCGATGTAAATTGAAAATTATGCAGTAATGAGGAATAATTGTGGTTAAAGCACAATCACCTTTGATCCCTACCTTCTGTAATTGAATTGGTTATTAAATTCGCTTACTCTAATTATTCAAAGGATATATCTTACGTAATTTAGTTAAACCCTGATTCCTCGGTCATTTAACCCTTTAATCTAATTAAGAATTCTAATTCCTTAGCAATCCCTTCTTAAATTAAGCCTTGAGTTGATATATTTATTACTCTGCAATTCTACACCCCTATCCCTAGGTGATGTAAAGATTGTTACTCTACCGCTTTCAGAAACTAAAATCCCAATATCCCTATTGTGAATCCTAGCTCTTGGAACCCTAACAGATTGATCAAGTCTATTGAGGCAAAAGTAATTAAAGAACAAGATAGAGCAAAACAATTATCATAAACTGTATCAATACCAATTCAAATTACATAAGAGTTCACATTAGCTTTGGCTTCAACCACAATCAAAGAGGAATTAGCTAGACATGATTATGTCTGGCTTGAATACAATAATGATAAGGTAGATTAGAAAGAATACAAAGAATGAAGAGTTAGCAAACCCCTCAATCTTGGCCTCCTTCTTGATCTTCTTCAATGCCTCTTTTTCCTTGTTTCTGCCTCTGTGTTCATTCTTCTAAACGTCCTACTACTTTCCTATTTATATCTAGGTCATAAAAAACCTAATATCTTTTCTTCTTATGTTATATTTAAGCTAATTTGTATTTCCCAGCGTCCCCCGCGCCGCTGGCGCGAGCTTTGGCGCGACTAGCGTGGCATTCCAGTAAGTGTGGCGCGATCCGTGTGGCTCTGGCGCGACTGGCGTCAGCTTCCAGTAAGTCCCACGCGATCAGCATGGCCTTGGCACGAGACTCCAGAAATCCTTAGCTCTTTATTTTGCTCATTTTCTTCCTTTTCTTGGCTCCTATCATCAAAATTGCATAGAATCAGTGATAAACACAATAATGATGAACTTTGTACTTATTCTAGCATTTATTTGACATTTTATGCTTAGTTTGTTAATGAATTTAACCTAAAAATTACATATGCTAGCAGCATATCAACTAGTTTCATGAATTAAAATCCTAAGTGAGACTAGAAAGTAATCTTAGGGTTTGAACTGAATGATTTTACTCATTACGTTACGTTGCTAGGAATAGGGCATACCGTTTTGATTGCATAAAGCACGCGATTATAAATCTTAATGCTGGGGTATTTACTTCGTATGCGAGGGATTGATATTTGGTATATATCCTTAGAACTCGAATACGAGGGATCGATTTAGGGTAAAATAGTGTGCATCAATAAGGATAGATAATGATTTATGCATGGTAATATTAATTGGATATAAAAGGATAAGAATGATGAAACCCAATCCCACTTTTCCATAAATATATTTCATTTTACGAATTTAGTAATTTTCCGTTACTTTCTTAAACAAATGAAATTCCGCTCATTCTACTTGTACATAACTATTGAACTGTTAAATTTTATTTGGAGTAACTGAGTAGCTCAAGTCCCTGTGGAGACGATCTTATAAATTTTGTAACTTACAATGACAAATCGGTGCACTTGCTGAATTTACATATCACAAATCACCAATAACAAGGCAAGGCTTCTGGCAAAAGGATATAGTCAGCAAGAGGGAATTGATAACAGAGAAACATTTGCTCTAGTAGCAAGGATGGAAGCTATCAGAATCTTGATCGCATATGCTGCCTACATGGGATTCAAACTCCATCAAATAAATGTTAAAAAAGCCTTCCTAAATAGGTTGCTGGAAGAAGAAGTCTTTGTAGAACAGCCCCATAGATTTAAAGACTCATAAGCTGGAGACATGGTATACAAACTAGACAAATACTTGTATGAGTTAAAGCAAACACCGAGGGCTTGGTATGAGAAACTATTTAAGTTTTTTTCTAGAAAATGGATGTCAAAGAGATAAGATAGATAAAACACTCTTCTTAAAATTCAAAGGTAAGGATCTACTAATTGTGCAAATATATGTTGATGATATTATTTTTGGATCCACTAATGAATTTTTGTGCAAGTGGTTTGTTGAAATCATGAGCAAAGAATTTGAGATGAGTATTATGGGTGAGCTAAACTTCTTTTTGGGGCTGCAATTATCCCAAACTAAATCTAGGATAATGATACACCAACAGAAGTATCTCAAAGAACTTTTTAAGAAGTTTGGAATGGAATTTGCCAAGCCTCATCATACACCTATGGCCACTGGTGTTAGAGTAAGTGAAGACCTCTCAGGTAAGAGTATTGATATCACTACTTATAGAGGCATGATAGGTTCTTTACTTTACTTAACATCCAGTAGACCTGACATTGTTTTTAGTGTGCAAGATTTCAGTCAAATCCTAAAGATTCACATTTAAAATATGTTAAGAGGATTCTGAGATATTTAAAGGGAACTAAGAACTTAAGCTTATGGTATCCGAAAGGGGATAACTTTGACTTTATTGCCTATAGTGATGCTGATTTTGCAGGTGATTTGGTGGGAAGAAAAAGCACTTCGGGCATGGCCCTGTTTCTTGGACCTTGTTTGATATCTTGGAGTTCCAAGAAGCAACACTCAGTAGCATTATCCACCACTAAGGTTGAATATTTGACAGCTACTCATTGTTGTGCTCAGATTTTATGGGTCAAACAACAGTTACTGGATTTTGGGATAGACACAGGATGCATTCCAATCTTTTGTGACAACACAAGTGCCATCAGTATCTCAAAAGATCCAGTGCTACACTCCAGGACTAAACACATTCATATAAGACATCACTTCCTTTGAGATTGTGCAGAAACAAGTCAAATTTAGTTGAAATTCTGTCAAACTAAGCAGCAAATTGCAAACATTTTCACTAAGCCACTAAGAAAGGGCATGTTTGAAAAACTGAGACTGGAACTTGGCTTAATTTATATGCATCCATGAGTTCTCAGGTTCACTAATTAACTAACTTCTCTTCATCTCCTCTTTTCATTCATTCACCTTTTCCTATTTTTTTTCACTTCCATTTTCATCTCCTCTATTGTTTATGAAGCACAATTGTCCTTGAGTACAGTAACTAGTTCCAAATTTGGTGAATATTTAACATTTTATAGGTGAGGTGGAGAATCTAGAACTTGTGCCATTGAAGTTTGAGGCTCTAAATAAGAGAAGATAGTTCCATGAAACTAATAAGGATGAAATAGGCCATGTTTCTCTTAGCCAGAGCCTTCTATAGCCCACCTGACACTTTTATATCCCTAGTCACCCCTATTGAGCCTAAAATTGCTAAAATAGCTACTCTACCAAGTCAAAGTTTCTAGGACTATCAAAAGAAAATATCCTGAACATTACCCCATAATCACCCCAAAAGTTATGCACAAAGACAACAATTGGTATCAAATGAAAAGACAAATGTATACTTTTGACACAAGGCCAACAGTACATTAAAAAAATTATTATAGAAAGGCCATGAATTTGTAAAAGCTGATAATTGAATACATATACGATGACCTGCTGAACCTATAGCCAATTTTGATGGTAAGCGTTGTCGGTATTTGAGGAATCAAGTGATAATGTTTCAACCCCTGAAAATTGGCAGTCAGAGGTCTTATTTATAAACTTCTAATACTAATGGTTAAATTCTATGATTTTGACACATGTACACTGATATTTCTAAATACATAGATCTAATGCTACTTGATGTCTTCGTGTTACTTCTTTATAATTGTGTCAATCGATGCTTTGACTCTCGAAAAAATCCTGTTTCTAAGTGCTTTCCAATCCCACGTGCTTTAAGGAAGTTATCTAAACCATCAATTCCAATTGAAATAATTCCCTTCAATGACGCATTTGTATTCTCAAATTTTAGTCAACATTTCAATCGCTTTTGGATGTACTCTTTTACTCCTCTCGAGACAAGTTCATCAAAACTATGCATTAGTTCCATAATTTAGATGTAAGGACCCTGAGTGTGGCGCGGCTGGCGCCAGATCCCACGCGGATAGCGCCAGCATTTTCAGCAGAAAACCCTGGGAAGGGTGTGGCGCGGACAGCGCCAGAGTTGGCGCGGATGGCGCCACAGTTTGCATATGGCGCGGTTAGCGCCATAGTTGGCGCGGATCGCGCCACAGACGCGGCAGATTCACGCTGATAGCGTGAAGGTGGCGCTGATGGCGCCAGAGGGTTTTGCAGCTGGCGCGGATAGCGCGGTGTCCCGCGCGGATCGCGCGGGAAGGTCGGTGCAGACTATATTTAAAGGGAAGTCGCGTTTTGGAGGAGAAGAAAATGGTTTCCTTCTTCCTCTGGACTCCAGCAGCCATGGGAGAGCTTCCCAAGCTCCCATGACCTTGCTCTGTGATCCTAAACACTTCCCAGATCCTTTCTGCCGCCTAGAAACCAAGTGAGAGCGAGAATCCTTCCTCCAATTCACCAAAACCTTCAGTTTCTGAGGAACCTTCAGAGAAGTGGAGAGAACTCGAGATTGGGCAAGGAACAGCGGGGTTTCAGCCGTGCCAAGGCTAGGGAGAGCAGCCCAGAGGTCTTCCTCGTCAGTTCTGAGGTAAGAAACTCGAGTTTCTCCGATTGATTTTGGATTTGGGGGTTTTGATGAATAGTGACCCATCTGTGATAGAGCTAGAATTAGCTCTAGGTCCAGTTGAGAGAAGTGCTTAGAATGATGAGAGGAGGAAGGATTAGCTTTCAGTTTGTGATTTGGTGATTGTTGGTTTTGGCTCTAGGCTTTGCATGTGTGACTTGGACTGAGTCACTTGATTTGAGACATGCAAGAGCCATGTTGAGAGGCTTGAGGTGCCTGTTGGGCTATGAGAACGGTATCTTGTGGTTCAGACCGTTCAAGCCCTGAGAAACCCTGAGGTTTTGAGGTTGTGGAGCTTTGAGCTCATGGTGGATGGCTGGTGTGTGAGTCTGGAATGACTCTGAGGCCATGGATGAACCTGTGATAGACCATTGAGGGTCTATGGACAGGCTTGTGATGAGTGAGCCTGATGAACCTTAGGTAGATAACCTAGGTTGATAGAAAGGACTGAGGTTCCTTTCATAGAGGCAGTTGAGGGCTGTTTGATGAGCTAATGTTTGGTTATGTGCCTGAATGGTCTGTGATATGTGTTTGTGTGCTTTGTTAGGGCTTGGCACTGAGGGTGTCAGAGAAACAGACCGTGATTCAAGAGACTGGAGCTGTGAGGCACGGTTGCCAGGTAAGCTCATCGCTCTGGGGATTATTCCCTTTCTCTTGTTTACCACCCAAGTGGGTGATTCATGCATGCCATGCTTGTATTGCTTTTGTTATGGGCATGCTATGGACTGAAGGCCTGAATGGCCTATTTAGATGATTTATTATGACTGAAGCCTGAGAGGCTAGAAGAACGGTTCTTAGAGTGATACTCAGACCGTTCGAGATGTATGAATGCATGATGAATCCTAGGTTAGACACCGAGATGTTGTGAGAATGTGGTGACATCTGTGGACTCCGGTGTGGGGCCTTGGGCCTTTGGATTGTTGTGTTGGAACCTACAGGATACCGGACTGGTATCGGGCTAGCTGAGGTTCCCTAGCCAAAGGAAGAGTGTGAGGACTCCCTGGAATAGCTGAGATTCCATGGGAGGTGCCACTGCTCTCCGATTAAAGTCCTAAGGGTGGGTTGCCGTTTGGATGTTCCTCCTTAGGCACTGATGAAGTGAAGTCCTGGATGGATTTCCAGGCCAGTGGTTATGAAAGTCCTAAGGGATTGAGTGCCTCCGGTGTGAGATGATCTCCCTTAGGCATGTGGTTGGAAGTCCTGGTGGACGGTGCTCCCGTTGTGGATGACTCCCCAGGC
>QARZ01040071.1:37779-63348 GCA_013407115.1 Glycine latifolia | reverse complement strand
CAGTACTTAAGCATAACTTAGTTCCAAATGCTTTTTGTAATGCTCCCCAAAACCTAGAAGTAAAACGGGGGTCTCTATTTGAAATTAATGTGGAAGGTACACCATGCAATCTAACTATTTCCTGTTTATACAACTGAGCTAATCTTTCTAATGGATAAGAGATCTTAATGGGTATAAAATGGGCTGACTTAGTAAGTTTATCTACAATGACCCAAATTGAATCGTGACTAGAAACAGTTCTAGGTAATCCTACCACAAAATCCATAGATACACTCTCCCACTTCCACTGAGGAATTCTAGAGGTTGGAAAGTACCAGAAGGTTTCTGATGTTCTATCTTTACCTTTTGACATACTAAGCACTTTCCTACAAATTCTACTATATCCTTTTTCATACCAGGCCACCAAAACATTTTCCTTAAATCTTGACTCATCTTAGTAACTCCAGGATGCATTGTGAAATTACTTTTGTGAGCTTCATTTAAAATTTTCTCTCTTAATCCATCACTTTTGGGCATGCATATACTCTTTTGATAAGTCCACAACCCATCATTATTCACATCAAAATCTTACAATTTTCCTTCTTGGACTTGAGTTAAAATTTGTTGAAAATCTAAATCTATCTGCTGTCCTAGCCTAATGTATTCTTTAAAATCACTAGTAATTTGTATCTGACTCAAAATGATACTTTTAGAATTAACAGAAAATCCTAAATTAAGATTTTTAAAATTTTCTATTAATTCCATTTCTTTGATCATCATCCTAGATACATGCAGAGATTTTCTACTTAATGCATCAGCTACTATATTTGCCTTTCCTGGATGGTATTTTAACTCAAAATCATAATCCTTAAGAAATTCAACCCATCTTCTTTGTCTCATATTCAACTCTTTTTGGTCAAAAAGGTACTTAAGACTCTTATGATCTGAAAAGACTTCAAATCTTATTCCATACAAATAATGTCTCTAGATTTTTAAGGCAAAAACTATTGCTGCTAATTCTAGATCATGGGTTGGATAATTGACTTCATGAGGTCTTAACTGCCTAGATGCATATGCTACTACATTTCCATTTTGCATCAACAAACAACCTAGTCCTTTCTTTGAAGCATCACAATATACTTCAAATGGACCATGAGGACCTGGCAATACTAATACTGGAGTACTAGTTAATCTTCTTCTTAATTCTAAAAAACTTTTCTCACACTCTAGTGACCATACAAAAGGCACATTTTTCCTAGTTAAGCTAGTCAAAGGTAGAGCTATTTGGGAAAATCCTTTTATAAACCTCCTATAGTAACCAGCCAATCCTAGAAAACTTCTAACCTCACTTACTGTGGTTGGTCTCTCCCAATTCATAACTGATTCAATCTTACTAGGATCAACTGAAATTCCTTCCTTAGAAACAACATGACCTAAAAACTTCACTTCCTTAGCCCAAAATTCACACTTAGATAATTTAGCATACAGCTTCTTTTCCCTAAGTGTCTGTAATACTATTCTAAGATGCTGTTCATGCTCTTTTTCTGATTTTGAATAAACAAGTATATCATCTATAAAGACTACTACAAACTTATCTAGATAAGATCTAAATATTCTATTCATGTAATCCATAAATACTGCTAGAGCATTAGTTAATCCAAAAGACATCATTAAATACTCATAATGCCCATATCTAGTCCTAAATGCAGTTTTAGGAATATCTTCATTTTTAACCATAATCTGATGATATCCTGACCTAAGATCAATCTTAGAAAATACTGTTGCTCCTCTCAGCTGGTCCATAAGATCATCTATCCTAGGTAATGGATATTTATTCTTAATGGTTATCTTATTAAGCTGTCCATAATCTACACAAAGTCTCATTCCCCCATCTTTCTTCTTTACTAATAGAATTGGAGCTCCCCAGGGTGAAACACTAGGTCTCATAAATTTCTTCTCCAACAACTCCTCTAATTTCTTTTTCAATTCTTCTAGCTCTAGAGGGGACATCCTATAAGGTGCCATGGATATTGGTCCAGATCCAGGAATTAGGTCAATAGAAAATTCTATTTCCCTTTCTGGAGGTATCCCTGGTATTTCATCTGGGAACACATTTGGATATTCTCTTACCACGGGTATATTAGAGAGTTCATTAGTTGACTCAGTTACATTAGCTGATAAAAGAACATACCCTTGAATCTCATTTGCACTGGAATAGGAAACAATGGAGTTCAAATACAGACACTGGGTTTGACTATTTTCTGAAATTTCTGAAGGTAAAAGAATGGTTTTATTTGAACAATCTAACAACACATGGTTAGCTGCAAGCCAATCCATTCCCAAAATTATACTAAACCCAGTCAAAGGAAGACAAATCAAATTTGCAGAATAAGATTTATGATCCACTTGAAAAACACAATTAAGACAGATTTGACAAGTAGTAATAGGTTTACCAGTAGGAGTAGAAACTTGAAGATCATAAGGTAATTGAGATAAAGGTAATCCTAATTGTATAACAGTGTCATAAGAAATGAAAGAGTGGGTAGCACTTGAATCATACAATACAGTTAAGATAGTATCTTTAATTTTGCACTTACCCTCGATAAGATTTTCGGATTGAGATGCCTCTGCTGCATTCATGGTAAAGACCCTTCCAGTATGTTGGGGACGTGTAGTGTCTTCGGAATTTTCAGCTCTACAGTTATTTGCATAGTGTCCCATCTTCCCACATTTAAAACATTGAATACTGTTGCGATTGCAACAATCTCTTGCCAAATGTCCTATCTTTTCGCATCACACACAAGTGGTCTGAACTATGGGGCATGGTCGATCTCCATGGAACTTGTGACATTTATTGCATTCTCTGCCTGAATTCTGCCCTGTCTAAAATCTTCTTTGTTTAAAATTATTTTTAAATTTAGAAGGCTGAGGTCCTAATTTCTTCATGAAATTCTCTCTTTTCTCAGCAGACCTCCTTTTATACTCTTCTATTAGTCTACACTTGTTTATCAAAACACCAAACTCCCTAATTTCTAAGGGTCCCACTTTCTCCAACATATCTTCCCTCAATCCCCCTTCAAACTTCATACACTTCCAGTGTTCATCAGGGTTATATTGATAGGTAGAGGAAAATTTAATTAACTCTTCAAATTTAGCAATATATTCAGACACACTGTTGTTATCTTGTTCAAGCCTAAGAAATTCAAGCTCCTTAGCATTTCTTACTGAGATGGGAAAATACTTACCATAGAATGTTGTCTTAAACACCTCCCATGTAATCTCTACTCCATTACCTGCCCAGAATTTGCTTGTGACTGTTCCACCAATACTCAGCATCAGATTGTAACATATAAGTAGCATAAGTTACTTTCTGTTGATCAGAACAACTTAGTACGGTAAATATCTTTTCTATTTCCTTAACCTATTCTTCAGCTATGTCTGGATTAAGAGTTCCCTTAAAGACTGGTGGATTAGACTTTCTAAACTCAACAAACTTATGATATTCTATATCAGACACCTATCTTCTATTTTCTTGATTAGAATTATTATTGCTATCTTGATTATTATTATTATGATTCATTTGCATCATCATTTGAGTAGCTACCGCAGCTTGTTGACTTGCTGCAGTTGCTTGTTGATTTACAGCAGCCGCTTGCTCTTGCATAGCCACTAGCATTTCATGAAGAATATTTATTTCTTCACTGTTGCCACCGGCTTGGGTTGCTGTTCTTCCTCTAGTTCTTCTAGCAGCCATGAATTCCTATTCACTTTCACAAAAATACTGAGGTGATCAAGCTCAATATAAAGTTAAAGTGCGTCAGAATTCAATCAAGAGAAAACAATCCCATACAAAAAGTCACACAGCAAAACACAAAAATCACACAGAAAAGCATAGTTAGTCCATATCCCTTAGGATCTAACAGGATTAACCAGGCTCTGATACCAAAACTGTAACGATCTAAATTTCTATTGATTTTTATTATCTTTATTATTATTTGCTTAAGGATAAATTCCCGAGAAACTTATATTAGTGAAATTTCTAAAACGTACAAATATAGACTTAATATTGTACATAGCCACAGTTCTTGTTACAAAAGTCAATACAAATACAGTACTTTCCATACTTCAGTCTAATACATGACTTCCTTTACTACTCCAGCTCCTCAATGAACCTGACCATGATTGTTATCTAAGAAAAACATGAAACAAACTTTTGTGAGAAATAAAATTTCTCAGTAGGCAAAGCTAAATCCCAGCTTATTAGTAGGTTAGTAAAACATCAATATATTCAAACACATATATAAGAAATATGCAAGCTATATGAATGCATGAGATGAACTATCCCAGGGTGCAATGGCCTCCACATATCGTACTGTGTGTGGCTACACCTCGTACTGGATGTAGACGCTGCTATAGTCTTACGCAAACATGCATGAATATTGTCATGTATCCTGTACCTAGGTACTACATATCGTACTGTATGTAGCATCAGATTCTGTTTCTCCGAAGCCTCGTACTGGACTTGGGAACAGTAATCCACCTATCTTATCACATCAATATTCATCCATAATAAAATCAAATCCATAAGTGGAACACATATACCTTATGGAAAAATATTTTCATCATATCATCATATGGATTATAAATATGGTTACACCACCATAATATGTATTATAAGTTTGGTTACACCACCATATTTTAATCAAGTAAGATTGTTACCATCTTTTATGCATAACCAGAGAATAGTTTTAACTATAGAAAAATTATGTAAGTAATCTAACTAATAATCCTCAATATAAATAATATCTAATTCCCTTGAAACCTTCACAAGAAAAGATTCAAACCTAGTATGCAATCTTGATTCTCCTTTCACTTACTTCCTCACTAATTAATCCTCAAAAGTGAATCATTCAATATTTAAACCATTAAACTACATACCATTAAACATCTACTTCTAAATTTAAATCAAAATAGTTTCAAAAAAATATCAACAGACAGCCCAAAATATCATTAAAATCACCTTCAAAAGATCATCAAATGGGTTTCCATACATCACTAATATTGATGGATATAAATCATCACCTATCTTATGGCTTAAATCAACATATTCTAATTAAAGAATAACCTTCAAACATCACGAAATTCAAGCCTAAATAATAACCATAATTCAGCCAACTAAAGCATATAAATTAATCCAAACCATTGATTAACTAGAGATTTAAGCTTAACCTACCTCAAGTGAGTTTGAGTCTTGAGAATGGAATGGATAAATGGCTTCCTTCCTTCCTTCCTTCCTTGGGAAATCCTCTTAGAGATGAAGCCTTGATATCCTTCCACTAAGCTTGTCAAAAGTTCTTCCTAAGGTTGCTAGGTTTCTCACGAAATTTCTTCAAGATGGTGGAGTTTTCTTTTCTTACTTGATTCAAGCATTAAAAGAGAAATATGAAATGAAATGAAGGTGATATGAGGGGAGAGGGTACACGAAATTGAGGTAGAAGAAGTGTTTTGAGAATGGTTTGAACTTAAGGTCCCCCCCTCCCTTTATATAGTGTTTAGAAATTAATTTAATAATCAAGGACATTTTTGCCCTTCCTAACTTAATGACCTTCATTTGGTTCCATTCTAACTAAATTACCTTCATTTAGTTTTATTCTAACTTAGTTACTTGTTGTTCCATTGAATTGTAACTAAGTGAAATGGTGGCTCTTTTTTTTACTTTTCAAGAAAAATCTTCCTTATCTTAACCTAAGCCATACAAGTGTCATTCCACTTGTTTCCATCACATAGCTTCCTTTACAAGTGGCATTTCAAGAAGATTCTCCTTCCTTCTACAACCTTCTAAATGTGCTCTTCAAACCTAGGGGGTGGGAACATGAATTTTTCTTCCTTTTATGCCATCACATGTCATTTTTGGTGTTAAGGAAAAATCTACTTCCATTTATAGTTTCTACATGGCTTTTTCTTGTAGAAAGTTAATTTTAATTTGAATTCTTTCTCCTAAAAATCATATGATATAAAGAACTCTAGATATCTTCAAAAATTGGTTTCAATGATAGTTTAAAATTTCTTACAAGCAATCTATGTCGAATAATACACATCCTTGCCTACAAGACTGTTCTTATTTTAATTTTGATTGGTCTGTATTATTCTTGATCATCAAAATTACTAATCCATTTTATTAAATAGGTTTATACATCCTACAATTAAGAGATAATTCTATAGATTCTATGTATCATTTTTCCATATTTTTCTTATGCTTGAATTTTTTTAAATAAGGTCTTAAAGTTGTTATCTCGAAAAATGTCTAGAAATTTTATTCTAGAGTTTTGTGTCATAAAATATTTTGATACTTAGTTTGCTAAGTGTATTCTATAATTCCATCATGTTTTTATAAAATTTCTAAAGTTATTTGAGCATATTTGGCTTAGGGGCATATTGGTAATTTTGCCATTCATCCTAGGGGCATTTTGGTCATTTTTCAAAATATCCAAGGGTATTTTTGTAATTTCTACTTCATGGAAAGAGTGATATAGTCATTTTTCTTTAAATATACTTGTATCCAAATATCATCACATTTCCACAATTAATTATAATATAATTTTGAGGATGTTACATGTAGGACAAGAAACATAGTGATGCTTCTGCCTCAGGTATTTACATGATTGAGATCAATTATTTTTGTGCTAATCCGACTTCATGGGTATTAGATACCGGTTGTGGTTCTCACATCTGCAATATGTTGCAGGTACTTAAGAGTCCCAGAAGATTGGAGAAGAATGAGCTTGACCTCCGCGTTGGTAATGGAGCAAGAGTTACTGCTCAAGCTGTTGGAGATACAGACCTCATTTTGCCTACGGGCCTTTTATTGCATTTGAATAATTTCCTTTATGTTCCGGCCATTTCTATTTCTTGTTTAGAATGAGATGGTTTTTCTTTTACTATTAGGGATGGTACATTTTCTATCATTATGAATGATATGGTTTATGCTACTACTTCTTTGGTAATGGCTTATATGTTTTAGAAACGGGAACAGAAGTTCTCAATGTGAATGTGAAATGACCTAGGACAGATAATCAATCTTATCTGTGGCACTGTAGACTAGGACACATAAATGAAACAAGATTGTCTAGGATGCATGCAAATGGATACCTAGATTCCATGGATTTGGAATCCTATGGACAATGTGAATCTTGTCTAAAAGGGAAAATGACTCGTCACAAGCCCAAAGGGCTTAGAAGTCATAGGACTAGTGAGTTATTAGAACTCATTCACTCTGATGTTTGTGGCCCAATGTCTATAGAGGCTAGAGGAGGATACTTCTAATTCATTACCTTTACAGATGATAAATCGAGATTTGGGTATGTTTACTTGATGAGATATAAATCTGAGGCCTTTGAAAAGTTCAAGGAGTATAGGAATGAAGTGGAGAAACAACATGGAAAAATGATTAAGACATTACAATTAGATCATGGTGGTGAATATCTGAGCCATGAGTTTCAGGATTATCTGAGAGAGAATGGAATTCTCTCGCAGCTTACTACACCTTACACACCACACCAAAATGGTGTTTCCGAAAGGAGAAACAGAACCTTGTTAGACATGGTCAGGTTTATGATGAGTGAGACTCAACTTCCAAAAGCGTTTTGGGGATATGCCTTAGACACGGCGGCATACCTTCTAAATAGGGTACCGTCTGAATCTGTTCAGACCACTCCATATGAGATATGGAATGGTAAGAGACCCAACCTGAGTTATCTCAGAGTATGGGGATCGCCAGCATATGTCAAATCATTGACATCAGACAAACTTAGTGCTAAAAGCACTAAATGTCTATTTGTGGGGTATCCCAAAGGTACTAAGGAATACTACTTTTACTCATTGGACGAACACAAGGTGTTTGTGTCCAAAAATGCTGAATTCCTTGAGAAAGATTTACTCTCTCAAGGAGCCAGTGGGAGTAAAATTGATCTTGAAGAAGTTCAAGGACCACAAGAACAGATTGAGGAACCCAAGTCTGCATCGCAGGTGACGTTCTCCAATGGAGAAGGAAACACACAACTTCGTAGGTCTACTAGGGTCATCCATCCACCTGAAAGGTATGAGTTTGTGATTGAGAATCAACAAACCGTAGAGGATAATGAATCAAGTAACTATAAGGAGGCAGTCAAGGACGTTGACTCCTATAAATGGCTAGAAGCCATGAAATCTAAAATAGATTCGATGTATCAAAACAAGGTATGGACCTTGGTTCCACAATCGCAAGAAAAATTCCTATCAGAAATAAGTGGGTCTTTAAGAGAAAGACTGATGCAAATGGCAATGTTCAAACCTATATAGCTAGGTTGGTTGCGAAAGGATATCGTCAAAGACAAGGTGTTGACTATGATGAGACTTTCTCACCCGTTGCCATGATCAAATCTATTAGGATCATGCTTGCCATAACAGCATATCACGACTATGAGATTTGGCAAATGGATGTCAAGACTGCCTTCTTGAATGGATTCTTGAAAGAGGAAGTGTACATGACACAACCTGAAGGTTTTGAATCCAAAGGCCAAGAACATATGGTATGCAAGCTACAGAGGTCGATATATGGGCTAAAACAAGCATCACGAAGTTGGAATATTCATTTTGATGAAATCGTTAGGAGTAACGGATTCATTAAGAACGAGGATGAACCTTGTGTTTACAAGAAGGATAGTGGGAGAAATTTTGTTTTCTTAGTACTCTATGTAGACGACATACTACTAATAGGAAATGACATCTCCACATTACAAACAACTAAAGATTGTAGCCCAGGAGGCCGTCTGGATCAAGAAGTTCATATCTGAACTACGGGTGGTTCCAAGCGTAGATGAGCCCATACAATTGTATTGTGACAACATTGGGGCCATTGCGTAGTCAAAGGAACCTAGGTCTCATCAAAGATCTAAGCATGTGCTTCGCAGATATCACCTGATTAGAGAGATCATTGATAGGATGGATGTAAAGATTGATTATATTCCCATGGATGATAACCTAGCCGACTCTCTAACAAAGGCTGTTTCTCAGAGAAAACATGATAGTCATTATGAGGCTTTGGGTTTACGACTTAGGTCTGATTGGCTCTAGGCCAAGTGGAAGATTATTAGTATATGGATGTCCTAGAGACAATCTTTTCATTAGATTAGGACAAACATGTACTTTTCAATATTGTCATAAATAAATTATAAGCGCTCTTTATCTTGTTTCATATTTTGTCTCGATATCATTATTAATATATGAGTAACTTGATAAAACCCTTGGAATAGAATAGGTATCTCTTGAGTATCAGTGATGGGATCACGATTATGAGGATTCAAGGATACCAGATGTCTACTCCTAAATTTTAAGTTCCTAGTCTAGAGACACTGAGAATGGGGATCAGTGATCTCGGATAAGACTAGCACGGCTTATCTACTTGTATGTAGATACAAGGTAAAGACCTCATGAGCTATAGACATGGAGATGTCTTAGCTAAAGTCGTGGGTGGACCTATAAGGGTATAGCTCGCGCTGAACGGACCCACAAAGAGACTCTATGAGGAAATCTCACAGATAGTATCATTAGAAGTAGTCTCTTATTATTTGGGTGTGTCTTTCCTTAGACCAGAAGTTTTCACCTAGACTGTGTTCTAGAAGACATGCTTTGATTGTATACCTCGTCTGCCTGAAACATGGAGACACATAGGTATACCTTTGGGCATGTCTTGAAAGAACATGAGTCTAGGGTGACTAGCTGAAGGAATTCATCAAATCTCTGTCAGAGATTAGGTTATCTGTAAATCGGAGAAATTGAGATGACATTTACGGGACTCGGGAATCTATGCATAGTAAAAGAAATCATGAGATGATTTGCCTTTAGAGTCAGTAAAATTGGAGACTCCCTATTTCGTATTAAAGCTTACCTTAGACCGCAAGGGCTAATACGTTTCCTTACCCTAGGTTTTATCGGAAGGTAATCAAGACGAAAGGAAATACATACAGAAACCAAATAGATTTAATAGGATGATCTTATCATTTACCTAACTAGTTCTGGGGCAACAAAGCATTGCTAGTGCTCTGTGTTGTCATTAAATGGGTAGTGGCCTTGTTGGGCCCAAACTCATTTATGTCAGTAGCTATGTTGGGCCTAATGGGTCACATACTAACACTTTATTGTCATGACATTATAGCATTAAAGGTTTTGGGCCTAATAATGGTTGTTGGCCCAAGAAAGAGTTTGGATACCTATCTTAAAGAG
This sequence comes from Glycine latifolia, assembly GCA_013407115.1. NCBI lineage: Eukaryota > Viridiplantae > Streptophyta > Magnoliopsida > Fabales > Fabaceae > Glycine > Glycine latifolia. The sequence continues at coordinate 53,109 of QARZ01040071.1, read as the reverse complement.
AGAGGGGCGCATGAATGGAGTTAATGAGCTTGGATAGTCTAAGACACTATTAATTAATTTAAATAGTTAAATTAATTATCTAATATTTAAATTTGATAATTTAAATTTTGAATTAACTATAGTAGTTAGTTTCATATCAAAAGGAGAAGATAAGAGCTAGATTTGAATTTGAATTCAATTAGCATCTTATCATGATCATGTCCTAGCTTTTAGGAAGAAGTTTGAGGACTGATTATGGGGCTTACATACGGCTGATATTTAATTATTATTTGGCAAAATAATTCCCAAGTAATTGACTTGGTCTTAGTAGGATATGATAGGAGGTTGTTGGCAATTTTTGAAATACAACAACTCTATCTTTTCTTCACGTGTGGGATGCTTCATAATCAGATTTTTTGGTTAAAAATATCTGACTCAAACTCTTCTATAAAGTGTGCTATTGTGATCATAGTTCTCTAATTGTTTTTTTGGAAAAAAAAAAACTATCTACCTTCCTCCACTTTCACGTGCCCTTGTGTGAGTTTTGACAGAAAATTCAGCCACCAATATCATCTATTGGTGAGTCTCTTAGATAAATAAAAACACTTTGAAACCTAACATTCTTCCTCTCCATTGGTGTGCCTAGCCTGCCTCCTTTGGTGTTTGTTGGTGGTCTTCAAGAAGTGTTCTTGAGTCTTGACAAGAAGTGGTGTGGATCAACATTAGAGGGCTTGTATCTTCTGTAACGCCTCAATTTACCATCTTATTATTATTGATTTTTATTGAAAATTTTTTTCAACTTACTTAAGAGTATCCAGTTGAATATAACAAAATTTTTGCTAATAACTAATACTCCAAGAAAATTTCATTACTACGTAATATTTGCAAATCTGAAGTAACATATAATAAGATTACAAATTGACATTGGTTCTATTACATAGTACAAATAACTCAAAACACTCTGAAACAAAAGAATACATCTTCAAACATAACATCTTCAAACAAAATCCTTTTTCCAATAATCAGCTCGCCAATCTTTCTTTACTGTTCATCTGCTCGCCCGAATAAAATCGAGGTCATAGCAGGTGTCAACCACAGACACAAAACATAGGGTAAGTTTATGATAAACATAATTTAAGCAACAGATTATATTCAATATGCAGATATTCATAACAACATCCTCAAAGATGCATGATTCTCTTAGACTCTTATCATGATGCATGATTCTCTTAAACTCTTATCATGTTGCATGATTCTCTTAAATTCTTATCATTTGGTACCAACAGTCAAGATAGCCCCATCCCAGTGGCACAGAACTGAAAAGATCAGTCAAGGTGTCACAGTGTTGCACAGGTTTCTCACCCATACTTCATGTGATCATCATGGGTGGCGTGATTTCCCCACTGCAAGATCACCCCCTAGCTTAGACTCCTCTTGTCTAAACGCTCGAACTCAGTTCCTGCAGCTATCTGACACACCTCCTCTTTGATGCACACCTCCACTTTGAGGCAACTCTTATGATATGAGACACATGAAACTAATTCACTTAATGCATAACTCTTTTCATTTTATCAACTCATATTTATTTCCAACATCAGTCTTCAATCACTGTCTCATATACTTTACTCAGAAATTCAACATAAATCAAGTACAGAACTCAGCTTGATACTCATGTACAGAAACTCAACATATTATTGATATACAGAGATTCATGAAACACTCAGAAACACATGAACTTCATAGAGATTCATAGAAACACTCAACAATACATGAACTTCAAACACTTATTCAAACACAAGCAACACTTAAATTATCTTTATCATAAAACTTCCCCATACATACCTTATAACCTCTTAATAAGCTTGTCTTTCTCTTCCTAAAGGTACTAGCTTTACACGTGATTCTTCAAGGAAGTGGGGTCTCTTTATGCTTTGAAAATGAAAGGATGAAAGTGAAATGAAAGAGATGGAGGAAGAGAGATTCACGTGGAATAGGTAGAAGAATGGAGTCATGAATGTGACTTCTACTTAAGGCCTTCCTCCCTTTATATAGAGTTTTGGACAATAATAAAATATTCAAGGACATTTCTACCCTTTCTAGCTAGTTACTCTCATTTGGTTTCATTAGAACTTAGTTTTATCTTATTCCATTACATTCTAACTAAGCTCATAATTACTCTTGCTAAATATCTTCCAACTTTACAAAAATCTTCTAAGCCATGATGACTTGCTTCCAAGTGTCCCTCCATTTGGCAAGTTCATGAATCTTCTCCATTGTTCTCCATCTTTCACGTGAACATCAAGGAAATAAGAGAAGATTTTTCTTCTCTTCATGCCATCTTGTACACATGTATTTCAAGGTTATGATGGCTTTCTTATTCCTATATTAATAGTAAGTTACAAGTGGCTAGATATTTCTTAAGCCTTCATGATTGTATCTTATCATTTTAATTTATGAATCTTAAGGTATTTTTCTACTTATCATGAATTAACAATTTTTTTGGTATGATAAAACGACCTTATTTTCTTCTTTCCTCTTCTTCACGTGAATAAGGGGAAGATTTTTATCTTCCTTTCCTCCTTCTATACCATGTTTTTATTTCCTTAAAGAGGATAAAACTGTGTGGTTCTTATTGTATACATATGTCATTTTTTTATGAAGAAGAAGAATCCAATTTCAACATAACTTCACACATGACATTTACTAGAAGGAAGTAAAGTTCAATTCGAATTCTTCTACCTAAAGATAATATTGAATAATAGAATTCTAGAGATTCCCAGAAACTGACTCCAGTTACAATACAAATACTCACAAACAGTCTTATACAGAGTGCTACACAGACTTTATATACAAGATTGCTTTTAAGAGAAAATTCCATAGATTCTATTTATCATTTTTCCATATTTTTCTGATGTTTGAATTCTTCTGAATAAAGTTTCAAAGTTATTACCTTATAAAATTCATAGAAATTCTATTCTAAGGTTTTCTGTCACAAAGAGTATTTTGGTAATTTGTCATCCAAGGGCACTCTGTAATTTCATCAAGCTTTCACAAAATATCTAAGGGTGTCTTGGTAATTCTAGCCTTAAGGGTACTATGGTAATTTGTCATTCACCCTAGGGGTATGATTGTAATTTTCACCATAAAATATCTCAACAAAATATCTAAGGGTATTTGTGTAATTTTGGCTCAAGGGTATTTTTGTAATGTCTACTTTAAAATATCTAACAAAAAATATCCAAGGGCATTCTCGTCATTTTCACCTCAAGGGCATTTCTATAATTTCTGCTTCAAGGGAAGGGTAATATGGTCATTTCTCTTCAAACATTTTTGTAATATCTCTAATTAATATTTCACCCAAATAATTTACATGTAAACCAATCAAATCTCACATAACCTAACACTCACATTAACAGTTGCACAAGAATAATTCATACAATATATATTTGTAGTTATTGAAATTTCAGGGTGTTACATCTTCAAGCCTATCCTTGATCATCAAGTTACGAATATAAACAAGGTAACATCTATGTCCTAAAGAATGATTCTTGTGTGGTATGTGTGTTTCCGCTTGAAATTTTTTTTTTTGTTTTTCTCACATGCCTTCGAGCTTCATGGCCCTATCTAACATACATGTTACAAACAATGTTACATACATTTATTTCAGTTCTCCCCTAAACTTATTACAATTATTTTTCCCCCTATTTGGCTTATCAAAGACAAAAAAAATGATTATAGTATGAACAAGAAAAGTAAAAGGAGAGAAAAAGAAATTCTTGTATTAATCCAATTGCAAGCAGTACATTAATCAAACTGAAATTTAAAATACTAAAACAAACATCAAACAAAGCAATAATTGACAGAAAGAGAACAAGAGCATAATGAAGCAGCAACTAGAGAGAAAAACAGAAGTAACCTAAGCAATCTATAAGCTTATTTATCCATATCATCAAGTACAAGTCTAGCTTCTATGTTCTCCAATCTAGATTTCATCTCTTCCATAGACTAAAAACAGAAAGGACTGTAGGATGGTTGAGTAGAACCTTCAGCCTCTTCTCCTTCTTCTGAATCAGCTTCCTCTTCAGCATCAGCTGGAGGCAATTGTTGCTGAGCCATCTGCCATCCATAAGGTGTTTTAACCATTCCAAGCTTGGTTAGATGTTTCTCCTTAATGAGGCTATTGCTGGAATTTGTGTTGTCAAGAACCTCATTAGTTACATCAACTTTGAAGTAATCAATAAATTTGGAAATCAGGACAGCATATGGAAATCGATTAAACCAGAACAACATCAAGACAAATGAATTAAGATAATCGATTACATAATGAAGTAATCGATTACTCCAGTGATGCATGGTTTTTCATAAAACACCGTGTAATCGATTACAAGAAGCCTGTAATCAATTAAACTGTTCTTCAAGGCTTTTCCAGAATAGTATGAATGTCTTTAATCGATTAAACTGCTTGTGTAATCGATTAAAGCAGTAAGTTTTGCTTTTTTTAAAAGACTTAGCCATTGAGAACTTAATTTCTTATAAAACCATTTGATTTCTTTGAGACTATAAACCATGTATGCATGATCATGAGAATGCACATGCTAATGAAAGATCACAAGGCAATTTACATGAACCATTTAGACAAATTACAAATGCCTTCAAATGATTGGGCATGTAAAAAGCTAAATCATCATCAGCCTTCAACCTTGCTTCAATCTTCTAGCAGCTTCCTTTAAAATCAACACCTCTCGGGACGGGTACAAAAAGAGGATACATAGGATTGCTGCTAGAGAATATATTGATTGGCTCCATAGGAGGATCAGGATACACATGAGGAAATTGAAGAAAATGATCATTGAGGTTAAACATATTATGATGGAGGTCCAAGACATGCCAAAGGTCTAGAAGGGGAGCTTGAAGCACTTCCTTTGGTGAGCTTCAAAGGACCAATGACAAGAGCTAGGACTCAAGCACTTCAAGACCATATTCAAGCCAATTTGGGCAAGCATGAAGTTGCACCCCATATCAAGGATGACAAGAGCTGGATTTTGATGTCCCAAATCCAATTTAATTCAATAAATTCCAGCACTTGTTAGAAGAATTCAATAAAACATTGGTGAATAAGTTGCTACTGCTTTAATCGATTATTTTGTTAGTGTAATCGATTACAGGATGTTTAGAAGCAATAAGAAATAAGCCCTTACTGCTTTAATCGATTATTTTGTCGAAATAATCGATTACAAGAATGTTAGTTGTAAGCAGGAATCATGACCTTACTGCTTTAATAGATTATTTGGTTAGTGTAATCGATTATTTCAGTTTCTGACTGATTTAATCGATTACAATAGCGAATTAATCGATTATACTAGTATGAGATGGTCACTGCACATTTTTGGAAAGCCAAAGGTCACTTAGCTAAAGCTTGTCTTACAAGTTATGTTTGGGCTTCATTTTAGTTTACATTTCATTTAATGTCATTTAGCTTAATAATTCGTGGTCTATATAAACCACTCACAAACTAATTGTAAGGGATCCTTTGATCTTTGGATGATTAATACAATTTCTAAATTGTGGTGAGAGTTTTCTCTCTTGTTCTTCTTCAAGAACTTCTTGTTTCTTATCAATGGCCTCCCAGCTATTGTGGTGATTCTTGCAAGACTTATTGGAATTCCTATTCCGTGGTGTCATTTCCAATTCATTCCTATTCTTCTTCCACAATCCATTTCTGAAATTAGAAAACATAAACAGCCTCAATCAAGAGAAGAGTTGAATGCTCTGTTTTGAAGTTCAATTGAAGAATGACTTCCATTGCAAGGAAGATCAGGGCAAAAGGTGCTAAGATTCAGGTCAATAGCACATCATATTATTGAGTACTGAAACAGAAAAGTGTGCACCGAAGTATACATAAACACGAATCACAGGATGCAGAGTAAAAACATAACAATTTCTAACTTCATCACAATCCCACCACCAATCCAACGCATCAAGGAATATTATCACGGATTCCATCTATAAAAAAATAAAACAAATCTAGTGAGAAATAAATTTCTTAGTAGGCAAACTAAACCATTCAATAGGTTAGTACATTAGTGCTTCATAAATACATTCCATAAAATCAATATATATATATATATATATATATATATATATATATATATCAAGTAACCATTCAACAATATATACATGAGGAAATTCCAGAGTGCACATTGTCTCTACCTCCCTAACCGGGTGTAGTACACTGGGACCATCTTTCGCAAATAATGCATGATTAATTACAATGTGCATCTTGTCTTTACAGCTTTGTCTGGATGTAGTACCCATTTCGTTTCTAAAATCTCATATTGGATTCACAAACAATCTCAATCTATCATCACATAAAATCCATTCTTTTCCTTTTTAATACAAACCATGAGTAAATTCATACAACCTCATGGAAATTTTATCACAAAAATCATAATAATATTAAATATATGGCTTGGCCACCATACATATTTCATTCAAGTTCATGCAAACTTATGCGTGGCAAATAATATCATCAAGTTAAAGAACAACATGATTGTACTCTAGTTAGTAAGCTCTAATATACCTTCCAATATAAATTCTAATTCCTTTTCACTTACACAAGAAAACTAGAACATAATCTAGACCTTATTCTCCTTGGAGGCTTCTCCTCCCCCGGGTTCACTTTTCACGATACATAGTATCAAAACAGGCATCACATAGTCTAGCCATCCCGACTGTCATAAAAGCGCATCACATGTATATAATAACACAAATATAGCAAGAGAAGATCATGCACTTAAGGGTACATTCACTCAGGACTTTACGCAGACACTACATGAGGAAGATCATCAACTAAAGGGCATATTCTCTTAGGGTTCTGCTCAGACGTATATGGCACTTCCAAGAGAGGATCATCCATTTAAGGGCACACTCTCTTAGGGTTTTCATATATACTAATTGACCACTTAGAGTTGTTCCACATGACTTTGGCTCCAAGGGAAGTCCATATTTAGTCCATTCTACTGGCCAGAGAAGCTCGTCAAGCACACAACATATCATCATATACATGTTCTCAACCAAAAAGCAGTAACACACAATTTCAATACCACATGCATCATGACATACCAGGACTATCACTCCCTCGGAGCATGGTGGAACACGGTCAAGGGAAAAACTCCCAAGAACAGAAACCTTACCTGCTCTAAGAGTTATGCTGGTTCTTCCCGGCCTCGAGGTCATGACCGCCTATGTCCTCTGTATCACGCTCTGCAAAAGCATGCACAAATACGAAACCATTAACACTTATTGCATGCAAATAGTCTAGAACGGTCATTGATCATTGCATGCAAGCCGTCCAGCTCAGGCCCACACAGGTCTCTAAACCTCTCATAACCCAGACTGAAGGTAATCAGGAAGACGTGAGTGTCTTACCTCTACCACTTCCGGGAAGGCTAAAGAACAACATCTCCAAGCTCAAAAGTCCCTAAAAGCTTTCTTTCCCTTGAAGTCGAAGCTCTGGGAGAGTTGTTGGAGATGACGACTTCTTCGTCTGAAGGCTTCCAGAAGAACCAAGGTTCAAATCTAGCTCTGAGGCAATTCCTCTCAAACGTCTAGTCGTATGCAAAGGTAAAAGGTTAGGGGTGAGGGGTTGTGAAGTTTCTCTCACTATGAATTGTAGGAAATGGAGAGAGGAAGAAGATGATAGTGTTTGCATCGAATAGAAGATGAGTGGTCTATTTAAATGACCCTGGCATGTGTGTCATGTGCCATTAGTTCTAGATGTCAAAAATTTATCTTAGTCATCACACACTCTCCATACCGGGTTCAGATTGCTCACCAAAAGACTACCTTGTACAACTTGGCATTCGTAACCCGGTCACCCTTGTGCAGGTTCATGGCATCAAGCAAGTGCTGCATGTTTTAATTGATTACAAATGGTTATGTAATTGATTACATAGTGTTGGAGCTCATCCTCGACACTAATAAAATCCAATTCTCCGACCTTATTCGACCTCGTTCGGGTTTATACCTTGGCGCTTCACAAGTCCAAGGTTTTGCCCTCGTCCGACCTTATCCAACCTCGTTCGAGTTCCTACCTTGGCGCTTCACAAGTCCAAGGTGTTAGAATCAAGGAGCTGAAGCTAAAGAATCAAGGATATTGGAAGCTAATATGTTTTGATATTTTACATGCCCACTCAAATAAGATGGCATTTGTAATTTTGGTTAAAGCTTGGTTCATGAGTTAAATCCTTATAATCCTCTACAGCTCTTAAGAACTTCATGCATTCATACATTCATTAATAGGTATTAATCATATTAGTATGTGCAAAGTTATAGGATTACATAAGTACATTTAACCAAGCATAAAATGTTTTTACATTGTTTTAATCGATTACTTAAGTAAATAATCGATTACCAGCTTGTTTGAAGTTTCTGGAAAATGGTTTAAGAACATTTTAATCGATTACCATTTTCTTGTAATCGATTAAATAAGCTTAACACAGTTTTTGGAACACACTGGTTTAATCGATTATCTGAGTAATTAATCGATTACATAAGCCATCTGCATAATATTGCACAACATGATCAACTGGTTTAATCGATTACCAGATGATTGTAATCGATTACATGTGTTTTGTTAAGTTTTGTTCATGTACTGGCATAATCGATTAAATGGTGGTATAATCGATTATTGTGTTCATTCAAGATTTCCAGATTTGTGATGAACAATTTAATCGATTATATAGTTGAGATAATCGATTACCAGAGTTAAAATAATCGATTACCATAGAGAAATAATCAATTACAGTCTGTTAAATCTGTTTTTTTTTTATAAATAGATAAGCTGTGTCTTTGAAAAATAACACATAAGACAAAGAGCACTCGTACCTACTTTGTGTTTTACATTCTCTAAGAGTTCTAAGAATTCTAAAAGTCAGAAATTAGAGAGTTGTTCAATTGTGTTAGATTCTACATGAGTGCTTTGTCAAGATACTCTTTGTGAGTGAACATTCATGCAAGTCAGTGACAAAAGAAGTTTCAAGAAAGCATTTTAGACTTCATCTCAGGTTGATTAATTCGTTCATATCATTTTAGCTGCAAAGGAAAATGAGGTGATATCTTTCTTGAACTTTAAACTTTTGTTTTGTTGTTACTTGTGTAAAAGTTGTTGATTTTCCATATAACATCTGGGGTTCTTTAAAGCTGTACTAGAAAGGTGTTTCTAGGGGAAGAACAGAGAAGGGATCTCTGGTTCTTGGTCTGTTGAAAAATCTGGGGAGTAGATTTTGATTTTTTCCTAGGGAAGGTAAAAGAGACCTTGTTGATTGCTTGTAAAGAACAAAGATTTGTTATAGTGGAACTCTGACCTGGTTTGGGTTAGAAGAAAACTGGATGTAGCCTCCGAGGTTGAGAGGTGAACCAGTATAAATCTTTTGTGCATCTAAAGTTTCAGTTTATGTTTCATTGAATTCTTTTTGTATTCAATCTGCTTATCATTTAGACTTTGGGACTACACAAGAGTTAATTGATTATTGGAGAAGATTGATTTCTGATTTGGTTTTTGTTTAAAGATACGATCCAAATAAAATTTTTCCACTGTTACAATTGTTTTTGCCAGAAAATTTTAAGGAGGTAAAAACCAATTCATCCCCCCCCCCCCTCTTGGTTTGTTTGATTAGATATTCATTGTATTTTCAATTGGTATCAGAGCTGGTTCTTGTAATTTGCTCAAGATCTTTTTCAAATATTTGAAAATGAATTCTAATCAAATAACATTCAAGGAGGGTGCCTCATTGAATAGACCACCTTTGTTTGAAGGAAAACACTTTAGTTTTTGGAAAAACAGAATGCAAATCTTCATCCAATCAAATGACCCGGGTGCATGGAATTGTATTGAGAAAGGACCTGTTATTCCCACCAAAGTTATTGATGGCAATTCAATACCAAAAGAATGGGATGAAATGTCTGAAATGGAAAAGAAATTAACTCAATATGATTTCAAAGCAAAGAATATGATAACTTCTGCATTATCTTCTGATGAATTTTTCAGGACTGTTAGCTGTAAAAGTGCCAAGGAAATGTGGGAATTACTTGAAGTTACACATGAAGGAATAGATGATGTGAGAAGATCAAGGAAACACACTCTCATTCATGAATATGAAATGTTCAAAATGAGAGATGATGAGAACATCTCACAGCTTCAAACTAGATTCATCCACATTGTGAATCACTTGCTTGGACTAGGGAAAACCTTTGATGTGGAAGAACTGAATATCAAAATTCTCAAATGTCTAACAAGAGATTGGCAACCTAAAGTCACAGCAATTAAAGAATCAAAGGACTTATCAAAAATGTCAATGGCAGCTATGTTTGGTAAGCTTCTTGAATATGAGCTTGAATTATCTCAATTAACTCATGGTGAAGATGCAGATAAAAAGCACAAAAGTATAGCATTAAAAGTTGCACCTTCAAAGACTGATAAAAAAGATAATTTAAGTGATGATGAGGATGATGAGAACATGAGTCTCATAGTAAGGAAATTTACCAAATTTCTAAGGAAGAATAAGAGCAGAAGGCAACCTTTTCAAAAGAAAAGAAATGACAGCACAAATAAAAATACCAACTCCTCCTCCATTACATGCTTTAAATGTGGAAAGCAAGGTCACATAAAGTCAGAATGTCCTTCATTAGCAAAGAAACCACAAGCTAAAAAGAGACCAAAAAGGGAAGGAAAGCCTAGAAAAGCCTACATAGCTTGGGAGGATAATGAATCCACAAGTTCTGAATCCTCCTCGGAAAAAGAAATTGAAGCTCAAATATGCCTTACTTCTACCATTTGTGAAGAAGAAGAAGAAACATCAAGTACAGAATCTGATGTATTTTCTGATTATGAAGATGTAGTTGATGCTTTTCATGAAATGCATAATGAAGCTCAAAAACTAGCAAAAGCATATAACAAACTTAAAGGTGATTTAAGATGGCATGTATCTAAGATTGTAGAATTGCAAGAAGCTAATTGTAAACTGAATGAAGAACATAATAAACTTCTTTCAAGTTACAATTAAATGGATGTACATGTGCCTTAGCCATCTCTAAGGTTGATAAATACAATGAATTACAAAAGGAATTTGATGAGTATAAGCTGAGCAAAGAAAAGGAAAACATGATGTTGCAAACAGAAATTAGTGATTTGGTTGATTTGTTAAGAAAGTTCTATAAAGGAAAATGTAACTTAGATGAATTGCTAAGTGTTCAAAAACATGCTGGTGATACTTATGGTTTGGGGTATAAGCATGGTGCAAAGATTAAAAATAGAACTGTATTTGTACCTCCAAGACACTCCAAGACATAAATATCATAGGCAGCATTATCAACCAAATGCTTTTCATGAATTTGCTCACGCTAAATCATCTAAATCTCCTATTTGCAATTATTGTATGTTAAAAAGTCATACATCATACAAATGCTTTGCTAGACGATTTTATGTTCCAAATGGAGATTGTATATGGATTGAGAAAAGAAAGAAAGCAACTAACCCCTTTGGACCCAACCTAAATTGGGTGCCACTTGTCTCTTCTTAATTTGACTGGTACAGATGTGTCTTAGAGCTAAATCTTCAGTTTGGTACCTAGATAGCAGATGCTCTAGACATATATGACAGGGGATATATACTTGCTAACAAATGTAACACTCAAAGAAGGAGGATATGTGACTTATGGAGACAACAATAAAGGCAAAATCATTGGGCAAAGGAATATAGGAGACAACTTAACCACCAAAATCAAGGATGTACTCTATGTTGAAGGGCTAAAGCACAATCTTTTAAGTATTAGTCAATTATGTGACAAGGGCTTTAGAGTAACTTTCAACAATGAAACTTGCTTGATCCATGAAGGAAAAACTGGAAAAGTTGCACATGTTGGAAAAAGGAAGGGTAACATCTATGTTCTATCTATTGACGATGCATTCTTACATAAAACTAATTGCTTGATGAGTAAGGTAAATGAAACATGGTTGTGGCATAGAAGAACATCCCATATTAACATGCATCATCTTAACAAACTAATAAGAAAAGATTTAGTAATTGGTCTGCCCAAGCTCAAGCTTGAGAAAGATAAGATTTGTGAAGCATGTCAAAGAGGAAAACAAACCAAAAACTATTTTCAAAGTAAGAGCATCATCTCTACTTCAAGGCCTCTTGAACTGCTTCACATGGATCTATTTGGACCTTCAAGAACTATGAGCATAGGAGGAAATTATTATGGTCTTGTTATTGTTGATGACTATTCTAGATACACTTGGATATTGTTTATTAAGTCTAAAAGCCAAGCATTCACAGCTTTTAAGAAACTAGCCAAGCAAATTCAAAATGAAAAGGGTTGTAATATTGTTTCTATTAGAAGTGACCATGGTGGTGAATTCCAAAATGAACATTTTGAAAAATTCTGTGAAGATCTTGGAATCAATCACAACTTTTCAGCTCCAAGAACACCTCAACAAAATGGTGTTATGGAGAGGAAAAACAGATCACTTGAAGAAGGAGCTAGGACTCTTCTAAATGAAACCAAATTACCTAAGCAGTTTTGGGCTGATGCAGTGAGTACTATTTGCTACACCTTGAATAGGATTCTCATAAGGCCTATTTTAAAGAAAACTTCTTATGAAATCTATAAAGGAAGAAAGCCTAACATCTCTTACTTTAAAGCATTTGGCTGTAAGTGCTTTGTTTTAAACAATGGAAAAAACAATCTTGTCAAGTTTGACTCAAAAGCTGATGAAGCTATCTTTCTAGGATATTCCTTGCAAAGTAAGGCTTTTAGAGTTTTTTAACAAGAGAACCTTGTGTGTTGAAGAATCAGTGCATATTGTATGTGATGAAACTAATCCTTCTTTAGAAGAAGCTTTAAGTGACAATGGTGCAAAAATTAGGGAAGAAAGGCAGCAGCCTATTGAAGACAACAAGCAAGAAGAAGATGAAGAACATCTAGAGATTAATCAAGAAGCAGCCACACCTAAACACAAGGATTGGAGAACCTCAAGAGATCTATCATTAGACAACATAATTGGAGAAGTATCAAAGGGAGTGTCTACTAGATCATCCCGAAGAAATCTTTGTTGTTCTATGGCTTTTGTATCACAAATAGAACCAACTAACATTGAACAAGCTTTATTAGATGAACATTGGTTAAATGTAATGCATGAGGAGTTAAATCAATTCAAAAGGAATAATGTTTTGAAATTAGTGCCTAGACCATCCACTCACACACCTATTGGCACTAAATGGGTATTTAGGAATAAACTGGATGAAAGTAGCATCATAATAAGGAACAAAGCCAGATTGGTTGCTAAGGGTTACAACCAAGAAGAAGGCATTGATTATGATGAGACTTATGCTCCAGTTGCTAGACTAGAGGCCATAAGATTACTTCTTGCATATGCATGTATATTAGATTTTAAATTGTTTCAAATGGATGTGAAAAGTGCATTTCTCAATGGTTTTATTGATGAAGAGATATATGTTGACCAACCACCCAGTTTTGTAGATCATCAATATCCTAACCATGTCTACAGATTGAAAAAAGCTTTATATGGACTGAAACAAGCTCCAAGATTTGGGTATGAGAGGTTGAGTAAGTTTTTGCTTGATCAATCATTCACAAGAGGAGAAGTGGATAAGACATTGTTCATAAAAAAAAAAGACAAAGATATTCTCTTAGTACAAATTTATGTTGATGATATCATTTTTGGTTCCACTAACCACTCTTTGTGTAAGGAATTTTCAGCTAGCATGCAGAAAGAGTTTGAGATGTCCATGATGGGAGAACTCACCTTCTTCCTAGGATTGCAAGTCAAGCAAATGAGGAATGGAATTTTCATTAGCCAATCAAAGTATTGCTTTGAAATGATAAAGAAATTTGACTTGGAAAATTGCAAAGCAGCAGCAACACCTATGGCAACCTCCACATATCTAGACTCAGATGAAACATGAAAAAGGGTTGAAGAATCCAAGTATAGAGGAATGATAGGATCATTGCTTTATCTTACAGCAAGCAGGCCAGACATAATGCTAAGTGTTTGTTTGTGTGCTAGATATCAAGCTAATCCTAAGGAGTCTCACCTAACAGCAGAAAAAGAATCTTCAAGTACCTAAAGTCTACACCAAAAGTGGGGCTTTGGTATCCAAAAGGTACAAATATCAGCTTAATAGGATTCTCTGATTCTGATTTTGCAGGATGCAAGTTGGACAGAAAAAGCACAAGTGGCACTTGTCATCTATTGGGAAGCTCATTAATTTCTTGGCATTGCAAAAAGCAATCATGTGTAGCATTGTCAACAGCTGAAGCAGAATACATATCAGCAGGGAGCTGCTGTGCTCAAAGTTTATGGCTAAAGCAACAACTACATGACTTTGGTGTAAAGCTTCAACACATCTCTCTAATGTGTGACAATACTAGTGCCATAAATATTTCCAAGAATCCAATCATGCATTCTAGGACTAAACATATAGAGATAAGGCATCACTTTATCAGAGATCATGTTCAGAAAGGTAATATCAAAATTGAATTTTTTGAAACTAACAAACAACTAGCTGATATATTTACAAAGCCTTTGGATAGAGATAGGGTTTTTACATTGAGAAATATGCTTGGTATCTTGGATGAATCTAGTGTATGTTGAGATACATTCCTATGCTGATTACTTGGTAATTAAGTGGTGTAAATGTTGCTCGATATACCTCAATTGTATTAGAAATTAAATGCTTGCTATTCACTGCTGTATTTGGTTGTTAATATTGGTAAAAGCCGGAAATAATCGATTACCATTAAAAGCTAATCGATTATATGTTCATCTGACGCTTTTGTAAAATGAATAATGACTGCTGTAATCGATTATTCACTACTCGAGACTTTGACAAAACAAGTTCACACTGGAATAATCGATTAAAATGAGAAATTAATCGATTACATGTATCTCTGATGGTTTCTAAATTTCTGATCAAGACTGGAATAATCGATTACTTAGTCGAATTAATCGATTATTTGGGTTATTAAAGCCTAAGAATTTTACTTCACACTGTCATAATCGATTATTTTCAATTATAATCGATTACACTTCTTCTTCTACATATCAACTGTGCTGCTGTAATTGATTACTCTATATTTTAATTGATTACTTTATTTCCTAAGACTGAAAATTTGAATGAAATAATCGATTACACTACGAAATAATCGATTATTTAGGTGGTTACTGCAAAAATCTGACAATTTTGAAACTGTCCAACTACATTCAAACACGATTTGAGGCAATCAAAAGCCATAATGGAGTAGTTATTAGGCATAACAACTATATTTT
>QARZ01040071.1:0-17779 GCA_013407115.1 Glycine latifolia | reverse complement strand
TCTAACCCTATGTTCTTAATTGAAGTGATCAAGTTCAAGTAAGAGTAAAAGAGAAATGCAGAGTAGAGTAAAACAATTAAAACATATTATTCAATACCAGTCAAATTACAGAGAAGCTTTCATAGGTTCATGGCCTTTCCACAATACAAGAATTAGCCAGCCATAGGCCTCAAATACACCAAAGCTGTAATGGAATTCATGGTTGTGCAGTAACTCTGGCCTTGATGCTTGATTTCTAGGGTTGGGTGAGTGAAAGATGAAAAAGATGAATTAGTGATGAATGATGGTGATTGTGGCTACCCTCCAGGATGATACCCTCAGTGAGCTTTTGTGAGTTATTTATAGATAGGGCTAAATCCAGTAATGAAGCGCTTTCCTCCAGCACAATTCAAAACAAATCATTTAATTAAGGTAACAGAATAAGCTGGCGCGATCCCGCGCTGTTAGCGCGAATTGTTCGAAGCTTGGCGCCAGTAGCGTGATATTCCACGCTAACAGCGTGGAATGTGCGAGTTGAAATGCTGGATCTGGTCTTCTGTGGCGCTGATGGCGCGGGTCTGGCACGAATAGCGTGAGTCCTTCGAGAGCAAAGCTTCAATCCTGCACTTCGCGCGATCTGCGCGATGGGTGGCGCGATCCGCGCGAGACTCCAATCTTTCTTTTCTTCTTTTTCTGCTCTTTAAACTTCTCTTTATGCCTAAAAACACTCAATTGGTATTGAATAGGATTAAAAGTAATAAAGTAACAAATTTAATTAATTCTAAACTAATTTCCTAAGTATTTAACTAAAATATAACCTAAAACTATCTTAAAATTAAGATGTGTTTGCAACACATCAGCCTTTATCAACCTAGGGGTCTTAGGTGACAAAGCTTTTTCTTCCCTTGAGCTCATCCTTCAAAATAAATAGTTAGCAAAACAAGTATATAGGAAATTCTCACCACTCTCTAAGTGTTTGTCACTCACACTCTTGTTTGCACACTTTATCTAGACTTTTTGTCTAAAGTTCTCTGTTTCCTTTTCCCACTCTTGTTCCTCTATAGATCTTAAGCAAAAACTCCCAATCCAATCAAGGTTCTTTACTAAAGTGCAATAGGAAACAATTCTATGCTAGATTTTCAAGAATCCAAGAACAAGAAAACTCTAAGACAAAACCTTGGAATTTTTTTAGAGACAAGCAACAAAAGCTAAAAAATTAAGGATAACACAAACTCAAATTGAAATTCAATGAGAAAACTCAAAGATAGTTGCTTGACTGAAACTGTACAAAGGAGATACACTAAGCAAATTCAAGTGTTAGAAGCCAAATTTCACCAAATTTTCATGTCATACAAGTTCACTCAATTTTTTGGTTCCAAGGAAATTTGAACTTGTAACTTTTATGACTTTTCTTTGCCTCTAAACTCTGGCTTTATTTTGTTTTTCCAGCCACCAATTTTTCTTTGGCTGCACATAATTGCTTTTCTTTTTCCTTTTCTTGTTTCTTTCACAACATTTTTATAGGCTTTTGTTTTCCTTTTGTACAAGTTCAAAAATATTTAAAAAAATGTGGTGAATCACAAAAAAAATGTATAACAATTGTAAAATTTGTTTTTAACAAATCAATTCAGATTTAGAAATAATATTAGAATCAAAACAAGAGGTTATGCAGCACATAAACAACTACTAACACAAGTTCACAAGTGTAACAACCCGCCTCATCGTGACGACATCACTAACTCTAATTGTGTAAATTTCAAATTTTAATGAAAACTCCATTAATTTGATTATGAAAATGGTAGTAAGTTTTTCATTATAATATAATTATCATACACACGATACAATTACATAATTGAATACATATGTATACATATATTAAATCAGTACTCATCATTCACAAGTTTAGAACTTAATTTAGTCTACATGTATTTACACCTCAAAATATACATGTCCACAAAAAGAATCAAGGAACTAACTATGAAAGAGTTGATTAACAAAACACAACTCTTTCCAAAATGAATTCCAATGTCATCATGCAAGCATGGCGGCTCCAACAAAAAGAAGATCTCCCTCCAAGGTCATCTACTACTGCTCATTTGCTCACATGAACAAGGGTTCACGATCATCATAGGTACCAACCACATGGTACAACAAACACAATGGTGAGTTTATTATATACAACCAACAATTATCAGGTAACCACAATTGGAAAGGAAACAACAATAACAACCACAATTATTACCAGAATTCCTTCAGTCCAATACACACTTGAGAAACCAATTGTCCAATTCATTTCACAAATCAAACAATCATGTTAAGAATGATGCATGATCCTGATTTCACTCTCACTATGCAATGTGGTACCATATCCAGGGAAATAGCCTCTCACAGGAAAATGATTCATCACCTATCATGGTCGCCCTATCGCGCACAGGCCATTCCCCACCATGGTGATCAACAAGTGGCGCACGGGAATTCCTAACCTGATGCCCCCTTAGTACCTGTGTTTTCAGCCCATAGAAACCCACAGGTATACGCATGCCTTCATTCTATTTCCATCAATGCAATATGAAGTATGAAACATAGGCATCATCAATGCATATACATACATAACACACCAATATAGGCTCACCGATGCACTAATAGTAGCTAGGAACACATCCTTTCTTGTAAGGTAACCAATTAGTCACTGCATCCCATGTGGACATACACATCATACAACCATAGGCACCATCAATGCATGACCATGGCCAGGGACACACCCTTCCTGGCAAGGATGACCAATCATGCACCCCCCATGGGTATCCATGTGTATCCACATCACACAATAACATTGTTCACATCAACATTATCTCTCATCAATGTCTTTATCAACATCCACATCACATCATCTCAATATCATCATCATACATATCAAACTCATCTTATTTCAACATCATCAACCTAATCAACATTTAACTCATTTGAACATCATCAACCACATCATCATTGTCTCATTTCAAAGTTATCATCATAAACATCAATTTCATCTCATTTTCAACGTTATCAACCCCATCAACACTATCTCATTTAAGCATCACAATTCACATAAACATCATCACAACCATCAATAATAAATACACTGCATCCCATTAGTTAAAAACATCATTTGCCTTGAAAACGAGCACACACATGGACAAACACACAATAGGGACAGACAGTTATCTTCATAGTTGGACTCCCTGGCCCCCAACTATGGTATCAAAACTATAACTACAGTAATAAACTCCCCTTACCTATCTAGGAGTTCTTCCATTAAAACCTCACGGTGTTGTTTTAAGATCCTTCAAATACACGTGTTTTCGTCCAAACGCAGAGCTCTATATACCAAATCAAAGGCAATTTAGTATAGATTTCAAAGACAAGATCAATGTTAACAATTGGGGTCAAATACCCACTCAATTCAAAAAGGGGCTAAACAGTGTTTTGGGAGTTCACATCAAAAGACATCATTTTGAAATTTCAATCACACCAATGTGACCGGGGTTCAACAAGGATCGCATAAATGACATCAATGTCATAAAAAGAAGACTTTTACAACATCTCATTTTCAAAAGGTTTTTCAAAGGATGTGTAAATATCCCAACAACGATACCCAAAACACAAGAGACACTAATAGAAGCTTAAACTAGCTAGGAGAAGACAAAGGAAACCAAGATTAACTCAAGGAAACCAAGAAACAAGGATTTGGAGCTCTGTTCTCTACCGAAACTTCGAGAGGAGTTTCAAAGATTCCGCTCTGAATAAGAGGTTCTTCTCCGTTCCGTGGTCCTGTGGCAAGAAACGACGGCCCGTGGTGGTTGATGGTGGTCGTGGGTGGTGGAAAAGGTGGTTTTGGGGTTTTTATGCCAGAAAAGAGAGAGAAAAACGCATTTTTCGTGTTTCTGCGTTGCTGATGCGTATTTATAATCTGATAGTCTCGCTCAGCGCGCTCTGGCTCGCACTTAGCGCGATATCAAAAGTCTTTATTTTGAGACCCCATCGGTCAAAATATGCAAAGATGAAGGCAATCAAACGATTAATGAATCCGGGATGGTAGTTTTACTAAAGCAGGTTATGGGTCAATGTAATGACCCGCCACGTCGCTACTATATTACTAACTCTTAACCATAACCTTAACGTAAATTTTTTTTCTTGTTAAAAAGAAACACCTTTTTTATTTTTGAAAACTCTGGTAATTTAATTTTTTTTTCCGCAATCACATACTAGCCATCAACACAAGAAATGTATGTAATCAAAGGTACGCATAAGGCATTTCAAATATACATATGTACGTATACAAAGCATAATTTAATTACAGGTACAAAAGACTATGTCCAAAATATATCAAGTGTTTTACAAATGAAGTAAGGAATTAAACATCGGGGAGCAATTAGCAAAACACGGGTAGGACTATCAAAACCAGGGGTATATCTAGCAAAACATGACCCCTGTCTGGGATCTATTACATCGACATCCCGACAACACGACGGCACCAACCAAAAGTTGTCATCTTCCCGGTCACCTACTACTGTTGTCTGCTCACACGAACCAGGTTCGCGATCATCACAGGTACCAAACCACATGGCACAACAAAGCAAGGGTGAGTTCATCATATAAAATAACAAACAAAAGATAACACCAGTTAAGGAAGACAATCCAAGCGTCACAAAATCACCACAAAGTTCAGATATATCAACGCGCAACCAACATGAACACGGATCCAGGAACATTCTACAAGTAAACTTAAAATGCTTAGCATAATGCATGCTCCTGACTCAACCCTTAGCAATGCAATGTGGTACCATCTCGAAAATAGGCCAAATCCATGGTCCAAATGATAGCCGTAGTTGACGTCGGGGTCACTCTGTCGTGCACAGGACTCACCCCCATGGTGATCAGCCAAATGGGTGTCGTAAGGATCTCCCTATAAACGTGGACCCCCAGTACTTCTCGTACTATTACAGTCAATCATCCTATTTCCGTCATGCAAATGAAGTATGTCTCTCATAGGCACCATCAACGTATGGCCCGACACAAGAACAACCCCAGCCTGACTAGGATCTACATACACCTCCCATGTACATACATACCGCCCCAAACAAGGGTTGCCCCAACACGGGCTGCAAAAGTTGTATGTCTCTCATGGGCACCATCAACGTATGGCCCGGTACAGGAACAACCTATCCTGGCTAGGATCTCCATACACCTCCCATGTACATATATATCGCCCCAAACGAGGGCCCACTAATGCACTGACCGTGGTCCTTGCAAGGTTCACCACTCAGTCCTGGCTTCTCATGTGTCTATCCATAGCCTCTCACCATGGCTCCATCAAGGTACAAAACATCTTAAGCCATCACATAGGCTGACCTCAACGTAATCACATACATCATTCACGAACACTACAAACAAGTGAAAAAGTGTGAAGCATTGGGTGTTCGGGTCAGCACCTAACTATATGAACCTGAGATAAGAATCTGAACAAAGTCGGACGAAGGCGGATAAGATTGCTCAAGGTCGGCAAAGGTCGGTAAAAAAAGAGGTCAAAAGGGGTAAAGGTTGGACAAGAGCGGACGAGGTCGGAAGAGATCAGTCAAACTCGGACAAAGGCGGTCAAGGATTCAAGGGCTTGAACTTAAAAATTTTAAAGAGAACCGCCAAACCGAGTAAAGGACCCGGTGGCTCTCTTCCCAAGGAAGCACGAGCTCATCCAAGTTAGGGAACTCGATGACTCTTTTCCCGATAAGGCACGAGCTCATCCTAGTTAGGGAACTCAGTAGTTCACTCAAAGCAACTTGGGCGCAACAGTTATAAGGTATCATCCCGAGTAAGGAACCGGTATGCCGACGTCCACTAACAAGGACTGTCGCGTTCTGAATGCACACATGCATGCTACATAACCCGCTTAACTCGGCCTACCCATCCTGGTAGCCAACATCAAAACACAGGGCTTTGACACATATATCCAACTCGGCCAACCCTCCCTGGTAGCCAACATCACAAACAAAGGTTTGACATATGTATATAACTCAACCACCCCTTCCCGGTACTCAGCACCTTCACGAACACTTCTGAAAAGTGTCTTGGGGGCTTTTCAGCATCAAAATGCCAACCTCACACACATGCACGGAGAGTTCTTACAACATCAACTCTCCCCTTCCAGAATACCATCAAACACCACACCAGAACATCATTAAACATCAAGACAAAACACCAATCAACATAAAGCGTAACCTGTTCCATTCATTCAGAGGCGCAACTTTCTGGAAAATAACACACACACGAACATGCATCATCGCCATGGTTGGACTCATTGGTCCTCAACCATGTTACCTGAAACTATTATCAAACATAATAAACTCCCCTTACCTAACCAGGAGTTCATTCACAAGCTTCACGATGGTTTTTCCTAAGCGTCTTTTCCGACCACAAGGTCCTTCTTGGCGTCAGGATATTGTAGCAGCGACGGCAAGTTGAAAGTGGTACAAAAGGGTTAAGGGAGGGAGGGTTCTGGGTGTGAGTGAGTTTGGGAGAAAAGGAGAGAAAATGCAAAGGTTGGAGAAAGGAAGAGCACCTTCTGCTGTGCCAGCCTGCTGCTTATAAACCCGGCTGACAAAGCACATCCATCAAACGTGCACGACCAGCAACCACAGCACAGCAGGGTTGACTTACGTCCCATCACCCATCAAGCATGCATCCCAAAACAAAGCACTCAGGACAACAATTAATACAATAAAACATATAATTAATCAATATAATACACACATAAATGTCTAGCTTAGCAACTTAAAGTTCCAGGGCGTTACAACTCTCCCACCCTTTTTGGAATTTCGTCCCCAAAATTACCTGATGCAAACAAAGCTGGGTAGGCCTCTCACACCTGGTTCTCTATCTCCCATGTCGCATCTTCTCCAGATATACCTCCCCAAATTAGCTTGACTAGGGGAATTTCTTTTCCTCTTAGATTCTTCGTCCGTCGATCCTCAATCCTCAAGGGTAGTGTTTCATACGTTAGCTTTTCCTTTACTTGAATATCGTCTAATCCGACCACAGGAGAAGGATCATGAATGTTATTACGAAGTTGGGACACATGGAATACACTATGGAGATTGGAAAGGGACGGGGGTAAGGCAATTTGGTAGGCGATGGGGCCGACTCTCTTTAGCATTTGGAAAGGACCAACAAACCAGGGTGTGAGTTTCTGGGATTTCAATGCCCGGCCGAACCCGATCCATGGGGTCACCCTCAAGAATACATGATCACTGATCTCAAACTCTAGGTCCTTCCTCCTCCTGTCATGATAGCTCTTTTTCCTACTCTAGGCCGTCCTCATCCTATCCTGGATCAACCTGACCTTCTCGGTCGTTTGTTGTACCACCTCGGGCCCTAACATAAGGCTCTCACAGGGTTCCAACCAACATAAAGGTGTCCTACACCTTCTACCATACAGGGCCTCGTAGGGAGCCATGCCAACGGTAAAGTGAAAACTATTATTGTAGGTGAACTCTATCAACGGTAGGAAACTATCCCAGCTACCCCCTTGTTCTAGAACACACGCCCTCAAAAGATCCTCTAGGGACTGAATGGTTCGTTCAGTCTGCCCGACAGTTTGAGGGTGATAGGCCGAACTCAGTCGAAGCCGAGTCCCTAAGGCCTTGTTCAAACTCTCCCAAAATCTAGAAGTGAACCTTAAATCCCAGTCAAATACTATGCTAGAGGGCACACTGTGCTACCAGATAATCTTGCTAATATACAGAGAGATTAACTTCTCTAAGGAAAATCGGATATTGATGGGGATAAAGTGAGCAGACTTAGTCAATCTGTCAACAATAACCCAAATAGAATCTAACCCAGCCCGGGTTCTAGGCAAACCACAACAAAATCCATGGAGATACTATACCACTTCCACTGGGGTATCTCCAAGGGTTATAACTTACCCGATGGTCTCTGGTGTTCTACCTTAGCTTTTTGACAGACCAAGCACGCATATACAAACTCGCTAATATCCGTCTTCATGTTCGGCCAACAAAACATAGTCTTCAGGTCTTGGTACATCTTGGTGGCGCCGGGATGGATACTTAGGTTACTTCTATGCCCTTCCTCTAGGATCACTTTCCTAAGCCCGGATATTTTGGGGACACAGACCCTTTCTTGAAGTCTCAAAACTCCATCTAGCCCCACATGGAAACTACTATCACTCCCTGATGCTATGGTTTCTAGTTGGGTCCTCAGAAAAAGGTCAGACCCCTACCTTTCTTGAATCTCCTCTAGCAACCCGCTCAAAATTCGGAGGGCTCCTAGTCTCACACTATTAAGGGTGGGCTCACATGCTAGACTAAGGTCTCTAAACTACTCTAAAAGCTCTAACTCCCTAACTATTAATGCGGACACATGGAGAGATTTCCTACTTAAAGTGTCGGCCACCACGCTGGCCTTGCCGAGATGATAACTAAGCTCGAAATCATAATCCTTAAGGAACTCTAGCCATCTCCTTTGACGTATGTTCAATTCTTTCTGGCTGAACAAATACTTAAGGCTTTTATGGTCAGTAAACACCTCGAACTTGGAGCCAAAAAGATAATGTCTACATATCTTAAGGGCAAACACCACGACAGCTAAATCCAAATCATGGGTAGGGTAGTTCCTTTCATGCGTCTTAAGCTACCTGGAAGCATACACCACAACTTGGCCACTCTGCATCAACACCCCGCCTAAGCCCGTTATTGTTGTGTCACAATACACCTCAAAGGGCTCTCCTAGATTAGGCAAAACCAACACGGGTGCGATTGTCAGCTTTTCCTTAAAAGTTCTGAAGCTATGCTCACACTAGGCATCCCACACGAACACTTGACCCTTATGAGTCAACTTGGTCAAGGGTAAGGCTAACTTGGAGAAACCTTCTATAAATCTCCTATAATACCCAGCCAAGCCCAGAAAACTTCTAATCTTAAACACGGACTTGGGGTCTCCCACTTGAGGACGGCCTCCACCTTAGAAAGATCTAAAACTATACCTCCTTGGGATATCACGTGCCCCAGGAAACTTACCCTCTCTAACCAGAACTCACACTTAGACAACTTAGCATACAATTGTCGGTCCTTAAGGGTCTACAGCACAATCCTTAAGTGCTCTTCGTGTTCCTCTCTGGTCTTAGAATATACCAGGATATCATCTATGAAGACTACTACAAAGCTATCGAGGTATGGGTGAAAGAACCTATTCATGTAGTCCATGAACACACCAGGAGCATTAGTCACCCCGAAGGGCATAACCAAGTACTCATAATGACCATATCGGGTTCTAAAAGCGGTCTTGGGGATATCCTTGGACCTAACTCGGATCTGATAGTAACCCGACCTAAGATCTATTTTACTAAACACACAAGCCCCTACCAGCTGGTCCATAAGATCATCTATCCTAGGCAAAGGATACTTATTCTTAATCGTCACCTTATTCAGCTGGCGGTAGTCTATACACAGCCTTATAGTCCTGTCCTTCTTCTTCACTAACAACACGGGTGCTCCCCATGGAGATACACTAGGCCGCACAAACTGCTTATCCAACATTTCTTCCAACTGCTTCTTAAGCTCGGCTAACTCTAAGGGAGACATCCTATAGGGAGCTACAGATATAGGTCCAGCTCCGGGCACCAAATCTGTAGAAAACTCTACCTCTCTCAGGTGGTAACTCGGATACATCCTCAGGAAACACTCCTGGGAACTCTCTAACGTCAGGGAGGTCAGCTAGAGAAACCTCGATCTCTACCTCCAGGTTCGATAAGATCATGTATACTTGAGCATTCTTTTTTACAGATGACATAACCCGGTTGGCCGAGATGAACATCCCTTTTTTTCTCACATCTGAGTTGCCAAACACGACCGTTTTATCATAACAGTTCAACAAAACCTACCTGGAAGATAACAAGTCCATACCCAAAATAAGTTTGATCTGGCTAAGAGGCAAACAAACCAGATCAACCCAAAACCTTCTATCAGAAATTTCCACAAGGCAGTCCAAACATACCTCGGAAGTCAACACAGACCCACTAGTCGGGGTCTCAACCACAAGCTCATTATTTAAAGAAGACACAGAAATTTTAAGTGGTTTTACACACAATCGGGATGTGAAAGAATGGGTCGCCACCAGAATCAAAAGGTACAAGTAAAGGAATCCCATTTATGAAACATTTACCTTGTATTAGATCTCGAGAGTTCGAGGCTTTGGCACACCTAAGAGTGAAGACTCTTCCCGTGGTCCTCGGTTGTCCGAGTTGGCTCTGCTGGCCTCCTCCATTCCGCTCTCTCTTGGGGTGTGGGCACTCTTGGGGTGTGGGTAATCCCTTTGGAGATTACCCTTCTCCTTATAGTTAAAGCAAATCGGGCCTCTTTGCCCACACTCAGAAGCAATATGCCTGGGCTTACCACACTTGAAGCACGTGTTTCAGGTTGGAAAGGTAGCGGGTCTACTACTACTACCACTCGGGAATCCCGTAGTAGCAGCCCTTTGATGGTTAGGGCATTGATCATGCGGCTTGGGAGGGATGGTGTAAGGCTTCCCACGATTTTGATGCCCGGTCTTCTTGTCCTTTATAGGGCCGGTATTCCAATAGTAGGCAGCCCTATTTCTGGAATCCTCGTCCTATATCCTGCACATGTTTACTAAAGCCGGGAACTGGCGGACTCCTTGGTAGTTCACGGTTTGCTTCACCTCGGGTCACAAGCCGTTCAAAAACTTCACGCACTTAAAGCTTTCACCCTCCCCTCCCTGGTAGTGAAGGAAGTACCTTACCAACTCCTCGAACTTAGCTGCATACTCGGCTATAGTCTGGTTCCCTTGTTTAAGTTCGAGGAACTCCATCTCTTTCTTGTTCCTCACATCCTCTGGGAAGTACTTTTGCAGGAATGCCTCCTTGAAGGTTTCCCACGTCACAACTGAAAACAATAGGAATACCCACAATAACCAAGAGGGGGGTGAATTGGTTAAAACTTGGTTTTTTAAAATTTCTTTATAAAATCAGAGTAAGGATCTTAATCACTTTTATGACCAAGAATGCTTTTAATCAATCAAACCACTCAGCTCAAGAAATCAATAGCTCAAAATAGAACTTGTTGAGTAATGATAAAAATACCAAGAACAAATGAGCAAGATGACTAATAGAGATTAAGGAATAGAAAATCAACACAAGAATTTATACTAGTTCACTTCTCAAGAGAAGCTACATCCAGTTTCTTCTAATCAACACTAGATTAGAGTTCCACTATTATAAATTTTAGTTCTTACAAGCTTTATTACAAACACTCTTTATCAACTCTAGATAAAGAAAAGAAATCTAAAACCCTATTAGACTTCTAGTGAACAAGAACCAGAGAACATTACTTTGTTCTTCCCTAGAGAACACTACTCTAGAACAAGCTTCAAAGAACAATTTACAATAGCACCAAATAACAAAATTTCAAAATCAAATTTACACCCAAAGAGAATGGAGAGAAACAACTTGATGATCCAATGAATATGAATGCATGTGGTTTACCAATCAGAGTTGAATGAACAAAATGAATTTCAGAACATGCTCTCCTATTCTTCTTTGAAGACTCTTGCCCAAGAAATCATTCAATACCCATGAAGATTAAAGAGTGGGACAAGAATTTAGTTAACCCAGAAAAACACTTTCTAACTTTGTGAAGGCTTGTGTGTATTCAGAAAATTCGAAGTATCCAAGTTAAAAACCAAGACAAGCCTCACTTCTATTTATAACAGACTTTTGCAACTAACTGTAATCGATTAAAGAGCCTTGTGTAATCGATTAAATTGTCACTTAATCGATTAAAGTGTTCATACTGATTTCTGGGTTTGAACAACGAGCAAAATAATCGATTAAAACGAGCTGTAATTGGTTAAAGCAGTAAACCATGTATTTCTGAAAAAGCCTTGTGTAATCGATTACAAGAACTGGTAATCGATTATTGTGGAACTCGGCCAGTGGTATACGAACTCGAGGACCCCGGCCTTTTAATATGAATCTGGGAAATGGATAGGCTTGTTAGAACCCGGCAGATACTTGGAGTCCGACCTCCCTTTTACTACCATCATCAATACCAGCAAATCAAGAAACCGGATGAGTTTTGGAACCCGGAATCCCTACCATGACCATCATTATATCAGCGCGTCTACACGAATCAGGAACCCTGAAGCTCGGATGATTTTGGCACCGAGCCCGGATTGACTGTGATATTACTAAATCTTGGAATCCGGCAAGTGGTACATGAGCTCGGCCGTTACCTTTCAACGTAACACAAGTTTGTATATGAACCCGGCGTAACCCAGCAATTTGTATATGAACTCGGCTGTCACCTTTCGACAGTATTGTGACAAGTTGTATATGAACCTGGCATAACCTGGCACCGGGATGTTGTGTAATCGATTAATTCGATGGTTTAATCGATTAAAGCAGTGAAAACACATTTTTCCAAAAAAACATTTTAACCATGACTTATAGATTTCTTTTAGAACATGAATAGCTTTGATATTTTAATGAGAAACATGTAAACATGTTAATGATTTATATGTATGCAATGCAAGGATCAAAAGATTGGCCTCTTCATACACTTCAATTTGAATTACATTCTTTAAGGCATGTGAAAAGCTTAAAACATTCTTCCAAGTTCTAAGCTTCAAACTTCAAGTTGCTCCCCCTATATCCAACAATAACCCGGCCTTCCGCCTCCATGCATTGGCAGGTGTTATCCCACCAATACTCGGCTTCCTATGCCAGAGTATAAGTGCTGAAAGCGACCTTCTGTTCCTCGGGGCATGCCATAACTCGAAAGATCTTCTCAATCTCCCAAATCCATGTCTAAGCATCATCCGGGTTATACCCTCCGTGGAATGAAGGAGGATTGTTACGCTGAAAGTGGTCCAATCCTTGGTATTCCACAGCTCTAGGGGCTTCTCCCCTATTCTGATTCCCCAACGCCTGGGCTAAGGCTTGGAGAGCATCAGCTATCGTGCGATCATTCCTACCGGCCATCACTTACTGCGGATAACAAGAACCTGGAAGGAAAACACACAAATAAACACCAAATCATACTATACAGACCCTCTACCGTTTGTATTCTGGACTGCTTGCCATAATGTTCCCTTGCATTGTCCCAAATTATACAGATGGCCAGTCTATTAACTTACAACAAAACATAGAAACTTATGGTATAGCAAACGTGAGAAGTACAAATATGCTATGACTACACTAAAAATAACATCCTACACAAGCTCAAACACGAACAAACATCATCCAGCACACCACAACTAGTCACTTCATCAATCAGACATTCAACAATCAGCATAATCATGCATAGAGAAACATAGCAAGCTCACAACTCACTGGTCAGAAGGTCTGACCTGCTCTGATACCACTAATGTAACGACCCGCCACGTCGCTACTATATCACTAACTCTTAACCATAACCTTAATGAAAATTTCTTTTTTTTGTTAAAAAGAAACACCCTTTTTTTTTTAAAAAAAACTGTGGTAATTTAATTTTCTTTTTCGCGATCATATAATAACCATGAACACAGGAAATGTACGTATAAGGCATTTCAAATATACATATGTACGTATACAAAGCATAATTTAATTACAGTTACAAAAGACTATGTCCAAAATATATCAAGTGTTTTACAAATGAAGTAAGGAGTTAAACATCGGGGTGCAATTAGCAAAACACGGGTATGACTATCAAAACCAAGGGTACATCTAGCAAAACATGACCCCTGCCCGAGATCTATTACATCGACATCCCGACAACTCAACGGCTCCAACCAAAAGTTGTCATCTTCTCGGTCACCTAGTACTGTCCATTTGCTCACATGAACCTGGTTCGCAATCATCACAGGTACCAAACCAC
The DNA here is from genome assembly GCA_013407115.1 of Glycine latifolia. NCBI lineage: Eukaryota > Viridiplantae > Streptophyta > Magnoliopsida > Fabales > Fabaceae > Glycine > Glycine latifolia. The sequence goes on along the minus strand of QARZ01040071.1, from coordinate 3,878 downwards.
ATGGCACAACAAAGCAAGGGTGAGTTCATCATATAAAATAACAAACAAAAGATAACACCAGTTAAGGAAGAAAATCCGAGCGTCACAAAATCACCATAAAGTTCAGATATATCAACGAGCAACCAACATGAACACGCATCTAGAAACATTCCAAAAGTAAACTTAAAATGCCTAGCATGATGCATGCTCCTGACTCAACCCTCAGCAATGCAACGTGGTAGCATCCCGAAAATAGGCCAAATCCATGGTCCAAATGATAGTTGTAGTTGACGTGGGAGTCACTCTATCGTGCACAGGACTCACCCCCGCATGGTGATCAGCCAAATGGGTGTCGTAAGGATCTCCCTACAGACGTGGTCCCCCAGTACTTCTCGTACTATTACAATCAATCATCTTATTTCCGTCATACAAATGAAGTATGTCTCTCATGGGCACCATCAACGTATGGTTCGGCACAGGGACAACCCCGACCTAGCTAGGATTCCATATACCTCCCATGTACATACATACCTCCCCAAACGAGGGCCACCCCAACACGGGCTGCAAAAGTTGTATGTCTCTCATGGGCACCATCAACGTATGGCCTGGCACAGGAACAACCCCTCTGGTCTAGGATCTCCATACACCTCCCATGTACATATATAATGCCCCAAATGAGGGCCCACTAATGCACTGACCGTGGTCCCTGCAAGGTTCACCACTCATTCCTGGCTTCTCATGTGTCTATACATAGCCTCTCACCATGGCTCCATTAAGGTACAAAACATCTCAAGCCATCACATAGGCTAACTTCAACGTAATCACATACGTCATTCATGAACACTACAAACAAGTGAAAAAATGTGAAGCATCAGGTGTCCGGGTCAGCACCTAACTATATGAACCCGAGATAAGAATCCGAACAAAGTCGAACGAAGGCGGATAAGATTGCTCAAGGTCGGCAAAGGTTGGTAAAAAAAGCGGTCAAAAGGGGTAAAGGTTGGACAGTTGCAGACGAGGTCAGAAGAGATCGGTCGAACTCGGACAAAGGCGATCAAGGATTCAAGGGCTTGAACTTAACAATTTTAAAGAGAATCGCCCAACCGAGTAAAGAACCCGATGGCTCTCTTCCCGAGGAAGCACGAGCTCATCCGAGTTAGGGAACTCGATGACTCTTTTCCCAATAAGGCATGAGCTCATCCTAGTTAGGGAACTCGGTATTCACTTGAAGCAACTTGGGCTCAACAGTTCTAAGGTATCATCTCAAGTAAGGAACCCGGTATGCCGACGTCCACCAACAAGGACCATCGCGTTCTGCATGGACACATGCATGCTACGTAACCCGCTTAAATCGGCCTACCCATCCCAGTAGCTGACATCAAAACATTGGGGTTTGGCACATATATCCAACTCGGCCAACCCTCCCTGGTAGTCGACATCACAAACAAAGGTTTGACACATGTATATAACTCGGCCACCCCTTTCCAGTACTCAGCACCTTCACGAACACTTCCGCAAACACCACATGCACGGGGGGAGTTCTGACAACATTAACTCTCCCCTTCCAAAATACCATCAAACACCACACTAGAACATCATTAAACATCAACACAAAACACCAATCAACGAACATAAAGCATAACCCGTTCCATTCATTCAAAGGCACAACTTTCTGGAAAATAACACACACGCGGACATGCATCATCGCCATGGTTGGACTCCCTGGTCCTCAACCATCTTACCTGAAACTGTTATCAAACATAATAAACTCCCCTTACCTAACGAGGAGTTCATTCACAAGCTTCATGATGGTTTGTCCTAAGCGTCTATTCTGACCATGAGGTCCTTCTTGGCGTCGGGATATTGTAACAGCGATGACGAGTTGAAAGTGGTACAAAAGGGTTGAGGGAGGGAGGGTTCTGGGTGTAAGTGAGTTTGGGAGAAAAGGAGAGAAAACGCAAAGGTTGGAGAAAGGAAGAGCACCTTCTGTTGTGATAGCCTACTGCTTATAAACACAGCTGACAAAGCGCGTCTATCAAACGTGCACGGCCAGCAACCACAGCACAGCAGTGTTGACTTACATACCATCACCTATCAAGCACGCATCCCAAAACAAAGTACTCAGGACAACAATTAATACAATAAAACATATAATTAATCAATATAATACACACATAAATGTCCAGCTTAGCAACTTAAAATTCCAGGGTGTTACAGTCAAACTATCACTCTTGTATTACAAAAATAAATCAAACAAAGTTCACATAACTTAACATTCATACCAAGTGTAACGACCCACCTCGACGCTACTGTATCACTAACTCTTAATTACTCTGATGACAGATTTTAATGAAAATCCCTTATAATTGATTATGAAAATGGTAGTAAGTTTTTCTCAAATAAATATTCATCACCACGAAGCAAAATACGTAGATAAAAGTGCATTTAAACATCACAATTCATTCAGATGTAAAAACATAATTTAGTTGTATTTACAAGTATCCACATCTGAAATGTACAAGTTCTTCAAAAGAAAACAAGAGACTAATCTACGGAAGATTTGACTATCAAAACACAACTTGTTTTCCAAAATCTGATCCATGGTCATCACGACGGTTTGACAGCTCCAACCAAAAAGAGATCTTCCTCCAAGTCACCTAATGTTGTCTGTCTGCTCACACAAACGAAGGTTCACGATCATCACAGGTACCAATCCACACGGTACAAACAAAGCAAATGGGAGTTTATCATGTCCAATTTGGTCCTTTGGACCTCATCCATTGTGCTCTCTCTTGGGATATGGGCAGTCTCTTTGAAAGTGACCCTTCTGTCTGCAGTTGTAACAAATCGTGTCTCTATCTGCACAATTTGAAAAGACGTGTCCTGGCTTACCACACTTAAAGCAAATGATCTGAGTTGGAAAAGTAGTGGGTCTACTACCACTACCACTAGAAAACCTTGTAGCAGCACTCCTTTGATGGTTGGGACCATTACCATATTGCTTAGGAGGGGTTGGGTATGGTTTCCCACGGTTCTAAGGTCCAGTATTTTTGTTCTTCATTGGACCTGTACTCTGATAATATGCCACTCTGTCTCGAGAGTCTTCATCCCATATCCTACATATATTAACCAACAGTGGAAACTGGTGGACACCTTGATAGTTCACAGCTTGCTTCACCTCAGGTCACAAGCCATTCAGAAACTTCACACACTTGGAGCTTTCACCATCTCTTCCTTGGTAATAGGGAAAGTACCTCACCAACTCTTCAAACTTAGCTGCATACTCAGCTACAGTCATGCTCCCTTGCTTAAGCTCTAAGAATTCTATTTCTTTCTTGTTTCTAACATCTTTAGGAAAATACTTCTCTAGAAATACCCTCTTAAAGGTTTCCTAGGTAACAGCTTGACCTTTAGCCTCCAAACATTGGTGAGTGTTCTCCCATCAAAACTCAGCCTCTTCTACCAGAGTGTAGGTGCCAAAAGCAACTTTCTGCTCCTCTGGACATGCCATAACTCAGAAGATTTTTGCAATCTCCCATATCCAGTTCTGAGCACCATCATGGTTGTATCCTTTATTGAAAGTTGGGGGATTGTTTCACTGAAAGCAATCCAACCCTTAATACTCAGCAACTCCAATAGTTTCTCTTCTATTCCCCATTGCCTGAACTAAGGCTTGGAGAGCATCAACTATAGCCTGATCATTCCTACCAGCCATCTCTTCCTATACACCAAGAAGTGAGAACTTGGAAGGAACACACACAACAAAAGAACAAGACAATTTTACATCTACTAAAAGTCCCCACTTAAACACTATTGAGAGTTAATGCCTCAAGAAATCATTCCTCTACAACAACTTTCTCTCGAGACGTTAACACCTATACTTTACTCTTTGTATTCCT
>QARZ01040069.1:0-27641 GCA_013407115.1 Glycine latifolia | reverse complement strand
TTTATATACATAGACTTGTATGAAAAATTTTGTCACAAAAATATTATGCTATGCTCATGAACAATTAATTATAACAAAAATAACAAGATCAAAATGAACAAAATTAAGAACCCTAATTTTTATTCATGTGACCACGGCATGCATAGAATATATTTTGAAAACAAAATTATGGAGAAAAAACAATGCATTTGAATATTCATATCATGGATGAATCATATTCCTTTCTTAAAAGATGTTTCGTTTGAAATCTTTCACAAAGAATCATAAAGAAACAAAACCATGAACACATAAAGATATATGTGAAGCATAATCATATTACAAACAACATATTATATCAAACAAGGTATCATCACCCGTCGATTATTTTGCTTATTGTAATCGATTATTTTATTCATATAATCGATTAAATTGTTCATCAGAAATCTGGAATTCTAACACGAACAGAATAATCGATTATATCACCTTGTAATCGATTAAGCCAGAAAACATAGTTTTACAATGCACCCATATAATCGATTAAGTACCCAAATAATCGATTAACATAGACCATGCCTAAAACTTAACAATGCATATTTAATCGATTACTAATATCTGGTAATCGATTAAACCAGATGAACATGTTGTGTAAATTTATGCAGAAGCTTATGTAATCGATTATTTCCCAAGATAATCGATTATCACAGGAAGTTCCTAATTCTGTGTAAAGCTAATTTAATCGATTACGAGCCAGTGGTAATCAATTAAAATGTTCATAAGGCATTTTCCAGAAAACATAAACATGCCTGTAATCGATTATTTCACCTAAGTAATCGATTAAAGCAATAACAAAATATTTTATACAATTCCTAAATACCTTTATGAAATTCTATAAGTTTGCATATTACCACATGACTAATTCCTATCAATGAATGTATGAATGCATGAATTATCAATAGCTAATGAAGAATATAAGGCTTTATCTAATGAACCAAGCTTAAACACAATTACATATGCCATCAAATTGATTGGGCATGTAAAATATCAAAACTCATTTACTTCAATCATCTTTGAATCCTTTGCTTCAGCTTCTTTGATTCTAACAGTGCCATCATACCTCTCTAAGTGCAAAGGTTTCCAGCCGAACGGGATGTTGACTTCCATAATACGATTGATAAAAGGATTGTGCAGCGTGTTATGTCTCTCCATTCGATAGCCCTGGGTCAAACTACGAATGGGTGGAGGGTTGACATGTTGTCGAGGATGCGATCCGCCTTGCGTCTGTTCATCTCAGGTGATAGGGGAGCGTTCATCTCTCTCGAGATGTCTTACTCGAGCTTCGTGCTAATCGCGGTCAGCTTTCAACCTTTGGATTTCTTCCTGGTACTTGTGTTCCAACTCCACCATGCGGTTTTGGAGTTGTTGAATGGTGTCAGCATTCGTCATGGTAGTCTGCGGGGGGTTAGACGCATCGACAGGGGTGTCGTGTCTAACACTGGAGTGTGTGCTAACCATGAATGTGTGCTGATGAGTGATCTGAGTGAGAGGCCACAGGGTAAGTTTTACCTGGGCCCCATGGTGGATGCCAAATGTTCTTACCAAAATCTGGACATTCCACGTGTGAGGTAGGCGTGGCCAATGTGGACTCCAAATTCTGCACATCGAATGATATATAGGCTTTGCTTAGAGGAGGAACCTGTAAAACAAAGGAAAAGCACTCTGACGCTCAAGTAAGTATATCAATTTATAAGAGAATAACTGAGTTTGAGAACTCGGCATAAGATGTGGAGAATGAGTAACTTGAGTAATGCATTCAAGTCTCAATGGGATGTGTTTAGAGAAAACCCGTAAGGCTATATTTACAGTGTGGAGTGTGGCCTTTGGGCCTTTGTTTGTTAGCAATCATAAGATAATAACAGATAATAGTAGACAATTATCTAATTTAAATATAAGATAATGTGTACCTTATTGATATATTGTTACTTGTAGATATGTAACAACTTGTAGATAACTTGTGAAGATATGATAAGATATGGTGGTTACAACAATTTGAATATATAGGCATATTTGAGATGCTGTTAATATAATGATATATGCAGTAGATATTATCTTTCCTATAACAGTCCGTGTCCGCGCTCCTGTAGTAGGATTGACGAGGAACCCAGACAAGTGTGTTCGGGTTGATAAACATTATTTAATGTGACAGTGCTGACGTGGAGGGTGTCCACGTGTACAGTAACCCCATGATGAAGGCCACATGTCATTTTACTATTTTGGACTATACAAAATATAACACACGAAGATAAAATTTTTTATAAAGAAAAACACAACAAAAATTTAAATTTACACTAAATTCATAGGTATTCACATTTTGTTCAATCAATGTTAAAATTTATTTTACATAATCAATAAATAATACCTAAAAATAAATTAAATCAACAAAATATGAATTAGTGCCTCAAAAGAATTTTTAAGAACATAATTGTTCATTTTTTTTCTTTCTTATCTTTTCACTTACATAAATTATTCATGATTTTCTTATATTTGGACAAATTTATTTTTCTTATACGCATTGATATGTATATTCCAATATATTAAAATAAATTTTATATATAAAATATAACATATAGGAATGAATATAATTTTTCTTATAAAAAATAAGTATAAATCTTGACGTAATTCACAGTGAAAAACCTTTTATCTTGAGCCACATTAATATTCTTATGATGAAATTATTTTTTATTATAATAATTTTAATTGAAATTTATTTTTTATGATTGTCCCTTTCTTGATTTAAATAGTTTACTAACTTTTATTTTACAAACATAAAAAGTATGAATAAAAATATAACAAATGGGAATGAAGATTTTCATGAAAGTATGAAGATAAATTTAGACTTTACTTACTGTATAAAATATAACAAATAGGAATGGACAATATTTATGAAAAACAATAGGAAAAATTACACTAAATTCACAAGATAAACTATTTTACTAAAGATGTTTGTTCAAATATATCAAAAAATTTCACTTAATCCACCAGAGTGAACAATTTTCGGAAGTCGCATTATTATCTAAATTATTATGATAATTTTTTATTATCATAATATTAATTTGAATCTACTTTTTTATGACTATCTCATTCTATTTAAATAATTTATTGAATATTTAATTAAGAACATAGAAAGTATGAAAAGCATATAACAAGTGGAGATGAATATCTTAATGAAACTTTGAAGTAAAATTAAGACTTAACGTATCATATAAAATATAACACATACCGATGAATAATTTTTTATGAAAAAAGTATGAAAAATTAAACTAAAGTCACAAAAATAAACCTTTTTACTAAATATTTTTTCCAATCAAAGTTCAAATTTATTTTACAAAAATAATATATATTTAATTACATAAAAATTAAATTAAATCAACATAATGACTATTATTTTCTTCCAAGCAAAATTAGTATCTGAAAGTAATTTTTAAACAAATAATTATTTCTTTATTTATTATATTCTAACTTAAATAAATTATTCATGATTTTATTTAACTTGTAATTTTTTATTTATGCATTGGAAAGTATATTCCAATATATTAAAATAAAAAATTATATATAAATTATAACACTTAGGGATTAAATGTTTCTTCTTATAAAACACAAGTAGAAATTTCACATAATTTACATAAAAGAACAACTTACCTGCAGTCAAATTAATCTATATTATCGTGAATTTATATTTTATTATAGTAATGTTAAATTTTTTTATTTTATTATCTTAGAAAATATGGGGAAAAATTATAACAAACGGGATCAATATTTTTCATGAATTTATGGGAAAAAAATTGAAACTTAACTTATCATATAAAATATAACACATGTGGATAAACAGCTTTTTTTTATAAAAACAAGTAGGAAAATTTTCACTGAACTCCCAAGGATAAACATTTTAACTAAGATTTTTGTTCAATCAAAGTTAAAATTTCTTACGTGAATGAATTTTTTTATTTGAATTTTTTTATTCATAAAAGTATACTTTTCATATAATGAAGATTAACATTTTACGTGATGTTACATTAATAATTTAATATCTAAATTATTATGATGAAATTATATTTTTTATGAGAATATGAAGATAAAATATAACACATTATATTATTTACTATACAAATTTCAATTATAAAATTTAGAACTGTTAATCTTCTGCCACGCACAGGTCAAAATCTAATTTAAATTGAATGTAAAGGGAACAATTGTAATTGGCCCCAATCAGTAAATAAATCAAATGGTAACATGATCCAAATTAAATAAAATTAAATGAAGTGAAAGTAATGACTCTAGGCACCGAATGCTCAGCAAGGAAAAATAAAAATAAAAAATAAAGTAGAGAGAAATAAGTATTTACGTCGACCCAACCTTACCAAAGCTGTGCAGAAGGAGGAAAACAACCAATATTTAGGAGAACAACCACGTATTAGACGGAGATGGAGACAACCACGGAGGCAAATCACCGTTGAAGAGAGGACACTCAAAACATTTATGGAGTAGGTGGAGGGTGTGTGAAGTGATTTAGGAGACGCTACTAACATTTGTGTCATAAAACATATATTAGTAATTTTTAAATATTGTCAAAAGTTTTTTAGTAACATTTTTATTAAGTGTTAAAAAATGTTATTAAAGTAGTAAAAAAATAGGTTGAAAAAAATAAGTTACAATATGAGAAGACACTTTAGGGATATTTTAAAATTTGGGATGCAGGAAGTAAAAGCCCATGAAGTGAAAGTAATGTGCTAGACTCCCAAATGCAAGGAAAATAGGAAATAAATAAATAAATAAAGTAGAGAGAAATAAGTATCTTGGTGGAGTGAAAGAAGAAATGACACTAAAATGGGATTACCTACCTCTTCTAAACAAGCAAGCTAAGCAGAAATGTAAAAAAGGAACATCATAATCCAAAAAAAAAAAAAAAAAATTGACTGCATAACTGATATTGATAGCAAATATTTACTATTGAGTCTTACAACCAAAATCTCTTAGAGCGTCAAAGTTCCCTATTTTTCTTAAACCAGGTCGAGCATGTTGAACGGTAGAATGCTGGAACTTGTCACTTCAAGAAGCTACATTTCCATTTTGTTATTTATAAAAGATACTATTGATCATGGAGGTGTGATAATGCATTATGAATTGCTCAATCTGTAACTATATTATGGATGTGTGACGCAGTGTTGTGGCTCACAGCATTGCGTGTGGTGGTGGTGGTGGGTGGTTGGGTGGGGTGTGTGATTGTGTGTTTGGTAGATTTTGTGTGTGGCTACGAGAAGGCGACAGGGTGAAGTTGCGACACGAAGCACGTATAGGGTGTGCAAGGGGCACACACGGTGGAGGGAGGTGGTGGTGGTTTCATGCACAAATTTGGGTGGTGCGAAGATGACTGTGGTGCGCGATTGATGGTGTCGTGGTTGGGTGGCGCGTGTGAATCTAGGATAGGAGGTGGCAATGCAACAGGTAAGGAAGAGGAGGTGAATGGTGGTGCTCGCACAGAGACGATTGGGTAAGGAGGTGATGACGCGATTTGGTGATGATTTTGTTGTGTTTTGGCGCGTGGGTACAAGTGTGATGGTGGCTTGGTGAAGGTTCAGGGAGGAGGTGGTGGACGGTGGGAGAGAGAAAGAAGATGGATAAAAATGAGATATTAGAAAATATGGAGGGGCACCAAGCAAAAAAGAGATGCGTTAAGTAATTGCCTCTAATTGAATTCACATATACCCCTTAATTTCCGGAAAATGAAGAACAAGTCTGAAAAAGGTTCGAGGCCCAACGAAATACAAGCATAGGAGGACTTAACACAAATGCCAAACCCAACCTATAGTCAATACAATTTTTTTAGAATGAGTTAAATCTTTTATTAATATTATTTTTACTGGATTGTTAATGAAAAATTTTATCATGTGAAAAAATATGAAAATTGATAGCAGAGGAAAAAAAATCCCTTATAGTGAAACTGAAATTTTGCAAGATCAAGTTTTTCTTTAGTAAAAAATAAAAATAAAAAACAATACATGTGTCACCGGAATGGAAATATTAGGATAGCAGGATATTAATTTTAGTTTATAGAAAGGATGAAGATATTTCAGATTTTCATATGGTGGACATGAGGATTCTTCGGGGGACCGCAGCCTCAAATGGTCCACCGGTGAACCATGTAAATAGTATTATATGGTGGGCAGGACGATTCTTCGAGGGATCACAGCCTCAAATGGTCCACCGGTAAACCATGTAAATAGTATAAAAAAGTATTGTTTAAAAAGCTGAGAATAGATAAGGAGATTTAGCTAAGTTAGATTGAATAATGTAAAAAAAAAATAAATTTCAGAATAGTTTATTATAATGTGTTAAGTTTCTATTTAACCCCTGAAAATCTTTTTTTAAAAAGGAAAAAACTTTTGGACTAGGCTTGGGCTAGCCCAATAAAATTCTTTTTACGTTTTTGTTTCTTTTCGTGTTTTACTTTATTCCTTTAATTCTTTTCTCTTTCCGTTCTTTTTTTATCTTTCTTTTATTATTTTTCTTGCATTTTTCCTTTGTTTGGTTTTTATTTTTGAGTATTTTACGTCATTTTTATTTTTATTTTTTTTATATTTTTCATTCTTTCTATTTATACTTCTTTTTACTATCATTTATATGTTATCCACAAAGATTTATTAAATATTTTCTTAAACATACAAAATTACAAATATAATAACCAATTTCATATGCCACTCAGAATCTCTATGAAATTCATAATTAAAAATTCGTATATGTTAATATATTTCTTTTACAAAAAATTCTATTAAGAATCTACTAAAGTTCATAAGTTATATTGTTTACTAAATTATATTTTTAAGACAATAATAGTCAATAATCATTCAAGAGTAATTTTCTTTCAGAAAGTTGAAAATATAATATAAAATATGTCATGACAAAAAGGCAAAAAATATAACTCAAAAAGTAAATTATGACAAACCTTTAATTTCACTTGATTTCTACTTTGTTTTCCAAAGGATTAAATAGCGCGTGGGTGTGAACCCATACACTTTATGCTGAAAACACATTTGAACCTCACATCAATATTAATATATTATACATGTTTTACTTCTGAATTAATATTGAAAATTTGTTATTTGTCTGCTATTTGTCTCATTCTAGACATGTGGTTTCTTCTGGTGCAATTTTTCATTTGTACTGTTCATTGTTAATTGTTAAATTTTGAAAATAAAAAAGACTAACAACCAACGATTTTTTAAGTATTAACTGTTATATATTATAGATTACAGATAAATAAATTATTATAGATTATATAAAATAAAAAGGACTAACAATCCACTGTTTTTAAAATTGATGTTTTTTAATTGTTAATTTTATGGATTATAGATAATTATTAATTATTAAAATTTGAAAATAAAAAGGATTTGACGGCTTTTAAAATTGACTTTCTTTTAATTGTTAATTGTTATAGGTAGACTATAGATAAATAAATACCCGACAAGAGACTAACAATCCACAATTTTGATACATGATAAATGGTTTCAAATATATTTATCTAACACCTTTTGGATAACTATAATTTTAAACATTATCTATTGAGTGATCAGAAGTTCAAGGACCTTTGTGTCTATAAATAGAAATTATCTTGCTTAATAATGTGCGACTTAATTAATTTATTGAATATGCTATTTTATCTGGATAAAAAATTTCTTATAAAATGAAGTAGAGAAACTTATGAAAATATGTTTCATGCATGGTTTATTGTAAAATTATACCTCATCTTACAAATTTCAGTAAGAAACTTTTATACTAAGTATTTAAATTGTTTTGACATTTAAAAAATATTTTTGATTACTATTACAATATTATATTTTTTAACATAATAAAAAAATTAAAATCAAAACTCTTCGGATGAACATATTTTATTAAATCAAGTAGAAACAATTTCACACTTAACTCATGAGAAAGATCAACTTACTAAAACTACACTAACAATTAAATTATTAGGATGATATTATTTTTAATTTTGTATACATATATTTAAAAAATAAAAATTATTTATATTTTATTATATTATACACAACAATGATCAAAACAATACCCCATACATGACAATGGTATAAAAATGAGTACTTATAACATTTCAGGAAATGAATATTATAACTAATTATAGGATTTTGTGATTTTTCATTTAAATCTTTTTTATCAAATTATTTTACATTTTATTTATATTCATTTCTTAATTATTTACTTTTCCTTATATTTTCCACATTAATAGATTATTAAATATTTATTTAATTACCTAAAATTTTCTATTATATTAAAAGTAAACCAAGTCACCACACCATCAAGCCCGTAAGTGTTACCTACACCATCGACCATCAGTCTATTTTTGCCCTCTTTATTTTTTAAATATGGTCATTTAAAAATGGCCCAAATCTACTATAGTAATAAAACAACTTTTTTTTTGAGTATGTGTCACTCCCTTAGGCAATTTTAGCTTCGTAAAAGACGTGTCCTCATAACAGGCTTTGCCATCTTCGTTATACACATGTCAATTTAATATAAGCTTCAGAAATTTCACCCACCACTCCATACCTCTTTTTAAACTCTTAAATTTTCTCTCTCTACTTAAATACTAGCTTTACACACATTTTTGTTACAAAAAAGAAGCGCCAATTCGGTGTATCGCAAATTTTCGATGCACACGTGACCTACTTAGGCTTTGAAAAATAGTCTCTGTTATCTGCTCTGTATATGATTTGACGTCGCCGAGCTAGAAAGGCTAAGCAGTTATCTCATTTACCACAAGCAACATCCTTTTCATTTTGCGTTTTCATTCTTCTTCAGCTACATTAGTAACAGGATCTGCATTTTTGGATTTCATCTTGGTACTGCCAGCTTAGTATTTCCCATTCGTTGTGGTAATTTCTATACCCATATTTTGTTATATATTCATTTTTCCTATGCTATGTTGTTTAATGTTGGTTGTTTAACTTCTGCATCTTCCGGGTTCATCTTCGTTGTGGTAATTCCTGTACCCACATTTTGTCACCTAAAGGGGGTGTATTTTGGAACCCGAACATTAAGGGGGTGTAGATAACACCTTTTCAAATCCGGGATCATGATGTATGTAGTACAGATAGGAAGACCGGGTTAGTGCATGACCGGGTTATCTCCACGTAAGTGGTGCTTATACATAACACTTTATGGGAAAACGCTTATGTATGGAAAGGAACTCGGACAAAGAAGGAAAGAGCGACCAGGTAGTGATCTCGGCTGAGCTCGTATATTCCTTTTACTTGAGAAGATTAGGTTATGATCTCGAGAGAGAGCTCGGTAGAGCTTGTGTATTTCCTTTTCTTTGAGGTCCGAGTAAGTGATCTCGGACATGTTTTCGAGTGATGATCTCGTACATGTTACCGAGTTGGGATCTCGGATGAGCAACTAGGTAGTTGTCTAGGTTGAGCTCGGAGGAGCTCATTTTTTTTGTTGACTTGTAAGAGCCACCGGTAGAGAGACCGGAAGAGCTCGCAACCCCTTTTGATAGAGTTACCAGGTTAGTGATCCCGGAAGTGGTTGGGAGGAACCTTGGACTAGTGAAGTACCAAGTAATGAAGTCGGATGAAGTCGGATTAGGTCGAATGAAGTCGGTTATGGTTGGAATGAGTGCTCAGGAACCCGGGATATGGTAGTCAAGTTGCACTCAATATATATATATATATATACACAACTCGGCAGCGTATGTAGGGTTTAGAGAACTCAAGTAGTCACACGTAACTTGTATATGAGGTATAATAAATTGACTTGCCAAACAGTAGACCCAACTCGGCAGTCCAATATCTCTACATTTTCACTTTACACGAGTGACACATGTTGACTCTTTGCTGGTTGTTTTGACGCGGGAAAGGTCCTCATATTACGATATGACGTGTGTCAATTTTCAAGATATTTAAGATATGCATAAGTGAGATATTTCAGTAGAAACCTTAATTTCACCGCCTTTGCTAAAACACTTTCTCTCTCTTATTCCATATTTTTCCTCCATTGTTAAAGTGAGGAAAAACTTCCTAGATAATCATTCCTTAAACTAGAAACCTTCACATCCAACGTTAGGATTGAAGAGAATCGTCTTACAAACTAGTTTCCAACCTTTGTTAGTTGTGAAAATCATCAGGTGAGGAGATTATTTCTCCAAAGGAAAGTTAAAGTTTCAACCTTTAAGAGATAGAAGGCACGTTAAGGACATCCAAGTTTGAAGAAGCTGTCCTCTAAGCCTTCCTTGTTGTTGTAAGGTAAGATATGTGAGTTTTACCGTATCTTGTGAGTTTGGAGTTGAAAGGAAAAATGACCCATATGAGTTAGGGTTGGTTTTGGGTGTATTTCTTTGGAAAATATGCTTAGGAGGTTGATGTGATAAAGGTTCAACCTTGAAAGTTAACTTTTCTGGATTTTCGGTATTTGTTATGCACAGATATTTTTGGGGGTTTGCAAGTCAACATTGAAGGTTTTGTATGAGATTTGGAAAAGAACTATGTTCTTTTGATGAAACGGTAGAAAACCGTTCTTAATATCTTTCTTGCCTGGTGTAGGGCTTGATAAAGAAGATATCGGTGGTGGTGTACACGAGGCTGAGAGAGCCGGTGCGATGATCAGAGAAGGTAAGCTCTCTATTATTGGGGAGTTTTTATCCCTTGATTGTGTTCCACCATACTCCTGGGGAGTTATGGTTATTGTATGATGCAGTGTGTGTGTTTAAATTATGTGTTAATGCTTTTTGATCGAATCATACATGTAAATGATTTGCACTGTGATGTTTGTATTGTGATTGAGGAAGTCCTCTGTCCAGGGAAGCGAACCATATATAAGAGTGTAAGACTCATCCGGGATGAGCTTCTTGAGAATTCATATACGTCCGAGTGCATGAGATGTGTACGGTTGATATACATTTGTGCATGAGATGTGCACAGGTGAACTTGTATATCTGTGCTGGAATGGCACGTGGGTGTGATTATATACATGTAATGTTTTTATGAAAGCCGAGATGGCTATGTTTTATGAAAGCCAGGATGGCTATGTTTTATGAAAGCCGGGATGGCTATGTTTCTATGACAGCCAGGATGGCTATGTTAGTTGTAATGCCAATACAAATGCTATGTACTGTGAAGTGAACAAGGGGGAGGTGAGTCTCCAAGAACCCTGAGTTTACTGAGATTGTATCTCACCCCGGTTGGGGAATTATATTTATATTGCATGATGTATGATGACGTCCTATTATTTTATGCTTTCGTGTTTACTTAATTTGCGTTAAGTATTGCTGCGCTTAATGTAACGCCTAAATTTCCTTAGCTTATTTCTTCATTATACTTAACTTTTTATTTATTATATTTACGAAAAAATTTCTACTAACTAATTCGTTTACGTAAAACTAACATTCTAAGCGAGCTATTTAATTTACTACGTTCGTGAGTTCACCACAACATACAACATACAATTTAATGTAAACAGTCCATAGTACAGTCCATAATACAGATCCAATAATATACCGACAGTTCAAAATACATATCAAAAGCCACAAAATAGTAAGCATCACAACATCTTCATCACATCATCCATGCATATCTTCAATCCAACATCCATGCTCAGCTACTACTGTTCATCTGCTCACCCAAATAAATTGGGGTCATCACAGGTGTCAACCACAGGCACAAAATATAGGGTAAGTCTATGATAAATACAGTTTAAATAAAAAGAGCATATAACCACGTTATCATAAATTCAGGGAAGATGCATGCTTATCTTTTTACATGATGCATGTCTTTCTCAAAATTTTATCAAATGGTACCATAGTCAAGATAGCCCCACTTTCTCTCTCGTGGCACAGAACTTATCCAATCAGTCAGGGTAGGTCGGTGTTGCAATAGGAAGGTCACCTCCATCCATGTGATCATCATGGTGGTGTGGTCCTCACCGCCACAACTACCCCCCAGCTCAGACTCCCTTTTGTCTGAACGCATGGACTCAGTCAAGCTATCTGACACACCTCATCTTGAGGTAACGCGGCTTTGACCCCCGCAGGGCATATGCATATGCATGAATGATTTTCCTATTTATTCTTTAATATTGTTCTTCACTTTATATTTCATATGTTCAACATAAAACTAATACAGTGGTCCAATACATATTTGAAAGTTCATGGAACAACAATATATATACTTTACAGAAAATCTTACAATCACAGTCTATTCCAAGAATTTTCAAAGCATGTCATAATTTATTAAAACTCAAACATTGATTAATCATGGCTCAACATAATACACAAAATTCCAACATTCCTTTAACATAAAATTCAATAGACATATTCAAGAATTTATAACATAGTAATCAGCCACATAAACTTTAGTAAAATATAAATACCATTTAAATCATTACATACCAAGGTTCAAGTCTCTTAACAAAATACTTATTAAGCTAATTTTAATTTATTCATGCTACTAAACATCTATTAAACTAAATTCAAATTACTTCATCAATTAATAAATTTATTAAACCAATTTAATTCTTTGAGACAATTCTTACTATTTTTAATAGGTAAGGCTTAATTGTAAAGCAAATTAAGACTCTTAGTATATTTAAACCATAATTATCATAGGCTTCCCATACCTTGTTTTGTTCTTAATCTTCGGACAGCCCTTACTCCCTCTTTTCCTTGATTCCCACGTGCACTTTAAGGTTGGTAGTCTTGGGTTTTCTTTTTGGGTGAGGGTATAAGTTGAAAGTGATAGAAAGGTTAAGGTGAGAAAATACACAAGGAGTAATTGCATGGCCACTTCCTAGCTTGTTTTGAAAATGATTTGAAAGTTGCTTTGAAAGAGACAAGGCTTGCACGTTCACTTCTTTTTTTTTTTTCCAGCCAAGTTTTACGGTCCAACTTTATTTATATAAGGAGGTTACTTTTTGCTTTGTAAAAAAATCTACAAATATCTTACTTAAGTGATCATGATTTGCTTTCCATTTGGTTAGTTGTGATTGGCTAGTGGATTGCTTCTTGAGACTTCCACCGCCTTCCTGCTTATTACTCCATTCTTCACGTGCACTTCTCAATTGGTGTAGAGAATTCCCTTTGTCCTTTATCTCATACGTATGGTGCTTTAAGTTTAATAGATTTTTGCACTTTGCATTGGCCTAAAGCATTGATGACAACTTTCCACATGGACCAATTAAATTAGGCTAAGCTCTTTAATCCTCCATGTGACCATTCTTGACTTTTCTAAAAGCTTTTATCCTTGGATAGCATGTCATATGGCCAAGGCTTATTTTTAGAGAACCAAATCAATAATTTTTCTTATTTTTCATGTAATATCAATATTCTAAGTTCTTATTGGTCCAGTTTTGTTTTTAATTAGTAAAATTACTAAACTAACTTAGTAAAGAATTTTATTTATCCTATAATTAAAAGAAAATTCTATAGATTGTATTTATCATTTTTCTGTGTTTTTCAGATACTTGAGTTAATCTGTATTGGACTCTTTTTCAAAATTTCCATTAAAATTCCTAAAATTTCTAATTTATAATTTCTTGTCATCTGCTTTGTTGATAATTTGTTCTCTAGGGGTGTATTGTCCTTTCCTCAGGTTCCTACAGGATTCCCAACAATATTTGGTCAATTTTAGGCTAAAGGGTATTTGGGAAATTTTCAAAATTTCTAGGAGCATTTTCGTCATTTTTGCCTTAAACTAATTTTTGTAAAATAAAAGTGCACATTGATAATTTGATGAGAAAAACTTACAAATGTGCATGTAAATATGAGGGTGTTACACTTAAAATCATAATATAATGTTAATGAACCGGATGCATACGGGGTCGTTACAGGTTAAGTTATTTAGAATGTAACAATAACACTATTTAGCTCTATTTATTTGAAGTACTTAATTGAATTTTGGTTTTAATGTTGTTTCTCTAGGGTGATAAAATGGTTTCTTAAATCAAGAATGTTGATCAACAACTGCTTAATGTAAATTTCCAAATAAGTGACATGTAATCCAAAACTTCAAGGTGGAGAAAAATTCTGGTCAGTACAAGGCTACCCACCCTGGTTTCAAAATAAACTTTGTCAAAGCAACTAAAATAACACCCCATGAAATACCTGACATTCCTGGTCAAATATACACTTTCACAATGTTTGATGCCATTATAAATGGCTTTGCCTTACCTGATTATCTAATAGGTACATTCTTTGCATGTGGGATAATGGAATTTATGTAATAGGTACATGTCTTGATGCCATTGTTTAATTGTGCTATGTTGAATTTATGTTGAAGATGTTATTGGTGAGGTTTGTTGACATTGGTCAGTGGAATCTTGATGGCAAACCAAAGAAAATTGTTTTACACTTAAAGATGAATGATATTTATTATGTCTCTCATTGTTTTATGTATTGTATTCGTTGTGTTCTAAATAACTGTATATATCTTAATGAATTATTCATTTCTATTGTTGAACAGTTGTAGTGTAATGAGCTGTACTTTGTGGGAGGCACTTGCTATCAAGTTTAAGGACTGTTTTGATAGACATGTTACAGGGCCTGTGGTATGACTACTGAGTATGGCTAAAATTAAGGAAGCTAGAGGTTTGATAACTTGTATACTACTTGATTATTTATATTGTTGTTAGTGTCCTTGTATAGGTAAAATACAATGCAGGTCACATTTTTGTTTGTTCACAGGCAGTTATCCTATAGCTATACAGAATTCAATGTATGAGAGTGGCATATTTATGAATACAAATATTAAGGAGATTGTGGATTTCAAGGGTCGGTTGGTTGTTTTTTATTTATATATTATTTAGTGTTATGTATTGTACTATTTTGATCATTTAGTGTTATGTATTGTACTATTTTGATATTGTTATGTGTGATTATTTCATAATGGATCCAAGTCAAGTAACCATGAAAACATGTACCCAACTTGGAAGTCAGATTTCCAGTTCTTCACTGTATTCTATTGGGGATCTATTTCTTCATAATGCATAAGTGAAATCTTTTAATTAACTTAGCCAAGTCAAAACGGTTTGAATTAAGATTGCTACATTATTTTCCTTTGAGTTTTATAGTCATCAACTGTACTAAAGGATAATATGATCACCTGCCATTGCTGCAGGATTTTGTGTGTGTGACAGTGGCTACTATAACTAAGTTGTCAGTAGCTAATGGTTGGATTTATGATGCATGTCCCAAATGCAACAAGAAAGTTGATGTAGATTCTTTGACTATTGTTTGTGTTGGCTGTGGCAATCAAAGTGAAAGTACGCACCCAAGGTCAGTTTAACTTATATCATGTGTACTTTCAAGGCCAAGCAGTTTGTAAGGTCTCGGGTGTCCATGTGGCACTTTAACATTATAATGTACTAATTATGTAGTAGTATTAATAATTATGATAATGACCCTGTGACTAATCTGAGTTTGTGTGACCGGGGTGTCATACAAGGGGGTGCAAGTATTGGAACTCGGATAAGGGAGGGGTGTAAATAGAACTCTTGTAAGTGGGGATCATGCTGAGTGTGTTAGTATTTACAAGGAAATCGGGTTAGAATGTGACCGGGTTATCGCATATGTATCTTGGGAATGAGTGTTGTAAAGATAGGAACCCGAACAAGGAAGGAAAGAGTGACCGGGTAGCGATCCCAGATGGCTCGTGTCTTCCTTTCCTTCGAGCTACCGAGTAGCGATCTCGGACGAACTTGTGTATCCTTTCCCTACGAGTTATCGGGTAAGCAATCGCAGATGAGGTCAGACAAGGACGGACCTCGGGGTTTACAAAGTGCCTAGGATGGGCTCCAACGTTATGCAATTGATTAAAGACGTCCAATACTCATTTGATACCATGCACGTGATCCACATTGATTACCAGGCTACTTAAGTGACACGTGTGGACTTAAGTGAAGTATGCGATGTGTGTTGATTCATTGGGTATATAAGTAACATGTGTATGGGTCATTTCCTCACTTAATTCTTTTCCCTCTGTCCCTTCACCAAAAAGGTGTTCCTTCTCTCTTTTCCTTCTCTGTTTCCACCATTGATGAACAAAGAAGGTTTCTGGTTTAGGGAAGAGAATGTGACTTTAGGACGTTAGAGCTTAAGAAGCGGTTCTCTATCCTTATTAACAACCTTAGAGGTAAGAAGCGCCGGTCCAACCTTAGAATATAACGGTTATTGTTTTTGGGTTAGTTATGATGAACCCTTTTGGGGTCCTGCATGTCGCCTGTGGGTGACTAATGATGGTAACCTGGTAATGTATCGAGTTCCTCTACATGCAACAAGTGAAAACCATTATTGATTTCTTGCATGCATGTATGTAGGGTGCGACGCTGAAGATCATGGTGTTCGAAATCACAAGGGTGGACGAACCAGTGAGGAACGTCGAATAGGTAATCTCCCTGTTTTTGAGAGTCCTTCTTTGGACCGCGTTCCACCATACTCCGAGGGAGTGATGGTTATTATATGTCATGATGCATGTGTTAAAATTGGGTGTTACTGCTTTCTGATTGTGAACATGTATATGATTTACACTGTGTTGCTTTGTTGTGATATGTGAGATTCTTTAGCCAGTAGAATGGACAAATATGGACTTGGAGCCATAGACATCCGCGCGGAACCCAGTGGGAATGTGCCCATTAAGTTGGATAATCTTCCTCAAGGGGTGTCTGCACGAAGTCCTGGGGAAATGTGCCCATTAAGTTGGATGATCTTCCTCAGGCAAGGATATACAAGGGAATGTGCCCATTAAGTTGGATGATCTCTCTTGTTATATCCGTGTGACTATATACATGTGATGTGTTCTTTTGTAAGCCGGGATGGCTAGCTTGTGTAATGTTGTTTTGATGCTTTGTGTCGTGGAAGTGAACCCGAGAAATGAGAAGCCCTCCAGAACCCGGAGTTTACTGAGATTATTATCTCACCCCGGTTTGGGATTATATTGTATTGTAGGTGAGGAGCACAGGGAGGACGGTGGATCCCGGGGCAAGAGGCCCGGGTAGCGAGGCAGTCCAAGGGATTCTGGACAAGAGACCAAGCCAGGACAGGTTCTTCGTGAACCTTATTCTATTTTGGAGCATGTGGCTCTGTATTTAGTTATGTATTTTCGCATGTTTGTAACCCGACCCTAGAGGGTATCCTACCCGGGGTCTTATAAGTTTGTAAACTCATGAATTGTTACCATACATAATGCAAAGCTTCTATCTTTTGTGGACGTACGATGACGTCATTTTATTAGTTGCTTCTTTAATTGTTTTTGTTATATTAACTACTGCGCTTAACGATCATAATGAAATGTTAACAAACTGGATGCATACGGGCTGTTACGCAGTTGATGTGTGTTGATAACCATTTGATACATATTAATCATAGGTTTCGTGTTGAGGTGAGAGTATCACAGCCACGTGAATCTACAACTTTTACATTGTGGGATCGTGAATGTCTTGTCCTCATTAACGAGACTATAGCTATTATCAAGCAGAAAATGATTGCTGAGGTGAACTATGCTATGTTTGATGACACATTATGCGATTATTGCTTTTAAACACATCAAATTGTAACTGTCAGGTTAATAATATCATAATTGTAATTACATAGGAAGGAGAATTTGATCCAAGAGATATACCAGAAGCTCTTGATCGTGTATTGGGAAAAAAAATTGGCCTTTAGATTTAAAGTCATACATGGAAATACACGGCATTCGGTTTCTCAAATATATGAAGATGAGACATTAATTAGATCTGTGTTTGCCAAGCTACCAACCTTTCGCCTTGAGGTAACATTTGTAACTCAGTACATGGATAACAATTATGAAAGTATATAAACTAATGCAAACGTTATTTATATTAAGGATGAAGCTGATTCATCCATGTCATTAGTGTCTCTGAATCATGATGTTGTTGATAGTATAAGTGATGAATAATTATTGCTTAAGTTAAGGGGAAGATTGTAAATTATTGATGCATGTATGCAAGAGTGACATGTGACTAATTTATTTCATCAAATTATATTTGCTACAGCAATGCTTGTTAGCCAGTGCTGAGTTTGATCCAAATTCAATTTCCTCCATAACACCAGCTAAACGAAATTTGGGCATCATTGATAGTCAATTGGATGACATACCATTTCAACTCTATTTCAATAACATGTATATGCCATATAGATGTAGTGGTCGTGTATCATGCTTTTTCCAACAGATTGATCAGCCAAAAAATTATTGATCAATATCCATATGGATTACATACACACATTATCCATTAATTTAGTATCATTTGATGACCTGTGTGCCTATAAATTGTTACCGAGCCACTGGAAAAGTTTTGATTCATATTGAAATAGACACTACATTAACATGTTATGTAGTTTACTACGCATACATTAAAATCTCCGCCTTTATTGTGGAGAGAGTGTAGTGCATCATGCTGACAGCCATGATGTTATTTTTCCAACATATATGTTTCTGTTTATTCATTCATAATTTTATTCATACTTGTTGTTCAACAAGTGCATATTAATGTATGGTGTAATTGGATATCTGAAACCTGACATTTTAATTCATTTTTTACCATAAGGATTCATGTTTTTTTTTCTTTTACATTCACAAATTCATATTTCTTATGTTCTATGTGCAACTCAGCAAAAATGAATCAACATGAAGTTAATTTGAAGGAAATGGCTGCAGCAATTATGCAAATTAATAGGACACCTTATGAAAGTTTCAACACTATGCATGTTACAAACCAGGTTAACTGTTATCAATCTATTATGCATTACACATGCCCTTATTTAAATAACTAATTTCCTTTTGGTTTTTATGATACATGTAGCCTTATGCAGAGATTTCCAAAAGCTTTGCAATTAGATGGAAAGACCATTTGGATGAAGCATGGCATTTGATTGATGCTCATGGGAATCATCATATGGTCAAGTACAACAAATCTCTACAAAACCCTCGAATTGGGGCAGGATGGACAACGCTTAAAGAGTAGTACCATCTTGAAGGTAATTGTCAAATAACATTGACACATTACGGACAATCTTTCTTCCTCAAAAGTGTCTATAAAACTGTATATGAGGCACATGCATTTCCCAAGTGGCATTCCCTATACAGACTAAACCCTAACTCTGTTGTATTCCGCGTATTGCTAAATGAACATAAGGTTTCTGCCAATGCATTGGTAAGTTACAGATTACTACCCATTACAGTATTGTCCATCATTTCAAATTAATATTAATGTACACATTTCTAACAAAACTTATTGTGGATTTTAGGATGTCCCAAGTACCATGTATTACTTTTTGCAAGACACAGGGTTCACACACCTGAATTTCAAAGGAAAAACGGTCTGCAAGATTTTATTTAACCATTGGTGGAAGAGTGCTAAAATAGGATCTGGTTGGAAAGCTTTTGCAAAAGATAATGAGTTGAAAGCTAACTTCGAGTTTATAATGGAGTTCCCATACTCGACAAACAACATAGTGCGATGGTTTATGCATTGATTACTTGATTGCAAATATGACAATTAATCTCTCCCACACCCTTGACTCCACCTTGGTTGCTTTTTGGAAAACATACTTTTATATCAATATGTTAGCTTTTGTACTTAACCTTATCATTTTATCTTGACTTTTAAATTATTATAATTGTGTCATGGATAATGTTATCTTAAACTGTTTGAGTACTATAATTGTACACATTTCAATTCTAATATCCATATGCTTTAATTAGTATATCAAAATCATGTATGAGCTGAAATAAGATCATAGTCAACTGTATTCTACTTGTAATATTTTAATTCATTTTATTCTTCTTGTAATTTTTGTTTTAAATCACTTTCAGACTACCATCATACATTAAAAATTAAGAAATTTTATTCTTGAAATTGGTTTCACTTTTGAAATCATTATCTCTTATAGAATGTGTACTTATTTTATACAATTACTAAAATAATTTTCAAAACTCTTAATCATATATCACATTCATTAAAATCTTTTTTCATGCCTTTACTATTTTAATAATAACACTAATATATTAGAAAAACATGCTAACCTTATATGGTTTTCCTTATTTTTTATTTACATATCTAAATATTATATGGTTTTTATATCACCTTAATTAACACTATTTTTAATGATCATCATAAAAAAAGGAAATTAGACAACAAAAATAATAATCATTTCACAAAAAACACAACATTGAATTGCACATTTTTTCTATGCTATGCAACTTTCTAAATGAAAGTCGGTTATTCACATTTTAAGAGCTTACCAAAATTGGATACAACGTTTTGATCCAAAATCACCATTAAATTGAAATATGATCCATAATTACATGGTTAAATTGAATTGATGATCTGGTAGCAGACCATACTATCCACGAAGGTAGACAATTAGACCAAACAAAAACACTAACTTAAATAAGCAACTAGCAATAGTAGCAATATTACTTAAATAAGCAACTGGGACATGTATTCATTACAAATACAATATATTAACTCAAGTCAGGGCCTGAGCGTGTACTTTATGAGGGTCCAACTTCGTGATAGCAAGTACAATGCCATCAAATTAGCAATATCCCTATTCACATCATTCTACTCCAAACACACATTGGGACACACTCACACACTCTGTATATGTGATTCACATCATTCTACTCCAAACACACATTGTTGGTCTTCATCGACTGACCACCCACTGCAATCCACGGTCAACACTTCTACAACGATGACCACTCTATCGTTAGTCACACACACAACACAAAATGACGCTACCTTCAACAACACTAACGACAAGCGACCCAACTGTACAAAAGGTAAGTACTTACAAAGAACTCCAAAGTGGCTTCATTCTACAAATAGAAAACTGAAATGCGAGACATTATTGCTTTCTTAACGATTATTACATCCAAAAAACTATCAAATTTGCATATCCTATTATCATAGAATTTAGGGTTTAAAGTCCATATCATTTATGCATGCCAAAACAGAATAGCAAAGTTTTTAATCTCCATCTTACATATTGTTCGCATTCAAGTTCTAATAATCAAAATATTAAGTTTAGTTTGAAAAAAGCTTCACACCCTAAAATTTTCAGTTTTGCTTTGTCATTAATTCACTAATGACATCATTGTTTGGTGAAGCTATTATAATATATATTCAAACCCTTAAATAAATCTGATATTTAGGATGGTGATTTTAAAGATTATTATACCAATATAAAATTGCTGCTTATATGCCAAAACATATACACCATATTGTTTTTTATGCATTTAAATATTATTACACCATTATAAAATTGATGCTTGTGTGACCTCTAATAATGATTTAGCCCATTGTTATTTGGATACCTGTGAATTCCCAATTTGTTATATGTATCTTGTCCATGTATGCTTAGCAATAACCTATCACCATGTTCTATTTTTCTATATATATTCGTGCATCTCACATTTGCTTATTCAAATGTTCTTTGTTCCTGCTAACCATTCTATATTATGTTTGTTTCTTGGTCTACAAAGGACAACTGCTTGTAAAAAATAATATATGATATCAATTTATCTGGTAATCTAGACATATATTCATATTTATTATTGGCATATCAACTAAATGGTTCTTTAATTGGGTATTTTTTGTCTGCAACTTAGGCACATGATTTGCACTTTTTTGGGGTGCATATTTTCTAGCAAAAATGTCTGCAAATACCTTAAATACTAAGGACATTGTCTTACAAATGATGCAACTTTATAGAAAATTAGAACACTTACTGAATATTATGCATGTTAAGGACATGGTAAGCATTTCTTTATCTTTTGTACATTAAACATTTTATTTGATGTCTTCTCTCACTTACATTGGCACTAATGTTTTAACATTTTAAATGTAGCCTTATGCAGAACTCCCAAAAAGCTTTGTTTTAGCTTATCATAAAAACTTGGATGAAATATGACATTTAATAGATTGCCATGGTAAACGTCATTTAGTCAAATTCAACCAGTCCTTAGAAAACCCTTTAATTGTGGATGGATGGACTACAATAAGAGAGTACTATGGTCTTTCGGGAGACCATCGCATCACTTTAACCTTCTATAACCAATCTATGTTTTTTTTAACTATTTTCAAAAGCACTTTTCTGCCACAATCATTTCCACCATGGCATTCTCTTTACAAATCGAACCCTAACTCCGTCATCTTTCGCATACTCTAGAACAAATACAAAGTTACTTGCAGTGCCTTGGTAAGCTTTTATTGACAGCATACAATAACATTGTCTTTTTCAATAGTCTGCATCCATATATCTAATTCTATCAATCGACAACGTTTATTGCAAGATCTGCCAAGTGTCATGTATTACTTCTTACAATATTCAGGGTTCAGCCATATTGTTTTTGAACAAACCAAATCATGCAAAATTGTATTCGACCATGGGCGCAAACATGCTAAGATCAGCGCTGGTTGAAAATCCTTCGTAAGGGAATACAACTTCAAACCACACATGGATTTCATAATTGAGTTCCCTAATCCCACCAGCAACCATGGACTTTGGTTCATCTATTAAACACATCTTATGTATCTACTCTACAATAACTAACCTCTATATTTATCTGACTATTATATTTTAGACATTACAATGTTTAATTATATTTACTTTGCTTGCACAAAATACTACTTATATCCTAAATATGCATCTGAACGTAAGGCTTACTTGTGCGTATGCGCATGGGTACCAACATTAGTCTTAGTCTAAAAAAAAGATTCATCGTTCATTTAAAATTATTTAAATATTTGAGGGTTATATTCGTCAAATCTATTCTACAATGATTATAGAAGAATTCACTTGTACTGTTCAACATTTGTGTATTCCCTATTCACTTCATATTTAAGACAATCTTAACTTAACTGCTTATTTAAAAGAAAAAAAAATCCAACAGCTATAAAAGCCTTCCCCATCGGTGGACCACATAGTACACTGGTTCACCATAGATATTGCCATTGTGGACAAAGTGGGAATAGTGGCCATTGTGCCACTGTTAAAAAAAATGTCCTGGATGCCACGCCCACAGTGGTATTTCCCAAAGTGCCACGTCGCCTATTTCGCCACCAAACCTAGCGAATTAGCCAAGCTGATGTGGCGTGATGTTGTTGGCCATGTCATTCGCTACATGTACCAGCGAATTGCGTGGTCAAAATGGCAGTGCCCACGCAGAATTGGGGCAGGACACGTGTCAGCTCCTTAGTAATTCGCTGAGGTGCCTAGCGAATTACATGGAGCACTGACACAACGTGACATGTGGCAACTTCCTATTAATTCGCTGATTGGCACAGTGAAATACGTCTAGTATTTTGCCAAATGGCACAGTGAACTTGGTCTTATATAACCCCCTCTACATTCTTATATCACCACACATGTTCTCGCAAATGCTTTCTTATTTTTTAGTTCCACACACGTTGTCGTAAATGCTCTATTAATTTTTAGTTCCACACACATTCTCGTAAATGTTCTCTTATTTTTCAGTTTAATTTATGCAAAATGAGTGGCAGTAGAATGGTTTAATCACAATTGTATATTATAATGGGAGTAGATATTTTGGACCGAATGGTCAAGTCTTTGAAGGAGAAAGTAAAATGTTTCGTATGCCTTCAGGATGCAGCCACCGTGATCTGATGAAAATGATTTACAAGAAGTTGAGATTATAATGGGGTCAATTTATCTCTCAATTGACTGCTAGATATGCATCGGGTAACCCGGTGCAGTGGGTTGCTAGGGATATTGTAGATGATGACGATGTAGCGTTAGTTATAGACGCATGCACATCCGACGGAGGAGACCCCAGATTTATCGAATTGTATGCAAAATTAAACCATGGTGGACATTCAAGCAGTCAACATTTTGTTCCACCCATTGGCTCCATTGACATTAACAGAGAGCTGGTGGTGAATCCCGAAGACAGAGATGTATCCCTATCACCACCACCACCAACTCAACCAATGGAGACTGAAATGGTGTTGGCCCACGACCCAGCTTGGCCTATGGATAGTTCTGAGGAAGAGGTGGACGAAGGTCTTGCTCCAGATAGTGACTCATCAGATACGAACGTAGATGGTGATTCCGATTGTGCTATTCCAATTCCTTCTCTGGGAATTGTCGGAATGCAAGACCCACCTCCGGTTCTAGGTATGGATGCACAATGGTTTGTCAGTCAGTTGTGTTAAAATGATTGTGGGTTTAACAGTACAATGTGTTGAATGTCTCATTATATAGGATAAGGCAATGTTCCATTTTGGTCTGACATAAGCCATTACACGAATATTAATTGGGCATACCCAGATTAGGAGTCTGATGACATGCAAGGAGTGCAAATACCTAATTGGCAGATGGGTCAAGAGCTATATAAGGACCAGGTGTTTGAGAGCAAGCGAGATGTTCAATTGGCAATAAAACAATACTGTATGGCAGAGCATCGCACAATCGTAGTAGAAAAAGTGATACGAAAAGGCTTATAATGGTTTGAGAAAATCATAATGATGGTTGTCCATGGAGGATGAGGGCATACCAAAAAAAGGGTGGCACTGAATGGGTTGTAGGCATATGGAACAACCAACACACATGTGTCAGTCAGAATCTTTCTCAAGATCACAAGCAGCTTGACTCAAATTTCATATGTTTGTTGATCTTAGGTACTTAAAATACCTTAAATTGAACTCCAAATTTTCCTGAAAAATGTATTAATGTATTCTTGTTTGACGAAATGCAGAAATGATTAGGGAGGACCCCAGTTTTAAAACTGGGTTAATTCAATAAAGGATAGCAACAATTCTCAGATTTCATATATCATACAAGAAGGCATGGAAGATAAAGCAAAAGGCTATTCTGAAGGTTTCAGGGATTGGGATGAGTCCTATGCGTTCCTGCCAAGGTGGTTGGGTTACATGTTAAATTTCTCTCCCAGGTCTGCCTACAAGTTGGATTTGAACGACCATTTTATTGATGGGCAACTCGATGGAAGTGCTAAGGTGTTCAAGAGGATGTTTTGAACATTTAAATAGTGTTGTGATGCTTTCAATTATTGCAAACCAGTTATAAGCATCGACAGAACCCATTTGTATGGGAAATACCGGGGAACATTGCTCATTGCAACATCAGTTAACGGCAACAATTATGTCCTTCCAATTGCATTTGCAGTTGTTTCCGGGGAGAATATCGACAACTGGTCATGGTTTTTGGCACTAATTTGGATACACGTTACGCAGAAAGAGGGAATCTATCTTATTTCAGACCAGCATGTGGGCATACTGGCCACAGTGAACAATGTCGAACTAGGATGGCAACCACCCATACCATGTTTTTTGCATTCGCCATTTGGCGAGTAATTTTAATCACAAGTTCAGCAATGTCATGTTGAAAAAACAATTGAAGAAATTTGGTATGCCTGCCTATATGACAATTACATCCACTTACTCTACTGATATTATGTCCTGATTTTTACCTCTTGTTTGTATATGCAGCTTATACAACCTTGCGCTTAGTTTCGATGCCGGATTAGAAAAATTTAAAGAATCAAGCCCTCAAATAGTCGCATGGATTGATCAAATCCCAAAAGAGAAGTGAAGTATAGCTTATGATGAAGGGGGAAGAAGGTTTGGTCACATGACAACCAATCTTTAAGAGTGTTTTAACAAGGTACTTAAAGGCGCCAGAAGCCTTCCTATTACGTCCCTTGTGCGATTCATATGCGCTCGACTAGTAGCATACTTTGTCGAACATGGTCAGGAGGCCCGTGAGGAGATGGCGAGAGGTAATCATTTCTCCAAATTAGCATGGCAAAAATATATGACGATGGTTGATAAATCCGCAATACATTATGTCACTTGTTACGACACACTTAAGACAAGATTTGAGGTTCAAGAGACGTACAACATACGAACTCATAGGGGTGGTAAGAAATGGTCGGTGTAACACCTCGAATTTCAAGTCATAGAAGAGGGACATTTCTTTTGTGTGATATGGTGATTAATTATATGTTTTATTGTGTTTTATTTGATAAATGCTGCTTTGAGTGTTTTTCCTTGGGATGTGCGTTGGTAAGGGTAAAGTCAACTCTATTGGTGATAACTACCCTATTTTAGTAAAATTAGGGTTACAATGCTGGCACTTATCTTTTTGACTTCAGTAAGTTTGTTTGTAAACTTGCCCTAAACCTAGTTGATTTGTATTTCATACTTGTATGAATGTTGTTTTTCACATTTTGGAAGATTAGTCCAATCATATTTTGTATTTTGATAGGTTCCGATGGTATCCGAAGCATCCAAGCAAGCAAAGCAAGCGAAAGGGGCATAAAAATCAAATTTGGGAGGTGTCAGAAGCAAAGTGGCCCAAAACTCGTCCAGGCCCATGAGCTTTCTTCATCATTAAGTCTTTAACTCGCCCAGGCAAGTGGAACTAGTGTATTTTGCTTGCCCAAGCTAGTGGAGGCTTCCAGAAAAAACGTATTAGCTCGCCCAGGCAAGTGAGCCAAGGCCAAATTGCTCACCTGGGCGAGTGAGCTTAAGTAGGTGACCAAATTCTATAAATAGGCATGCAAGGTGAAGATGGAAGTATGATTTTGGAGGGAGAGAGTGAGAGGAACAACCCAATAGACTTAGAGAGAGGTTAGAGAAGAGAGAAAAAGAGTGGAAACTCTGCAGGAACGGGCCGAGGATCGCTACCTTTGTCATGTTTTCTGTTGATATCTTGCTCTATACCATGATTGGTTAGTTTCTCTTAAGGATTGGATGTAATCTTCTTACCTTTATGTATTTCTTTTGATATTTGATATATGTATGAATCTTTTCTACTCATTCTGGTGATTTCATTATGTTCTTAATGCTTGATTCTACTTGATCAATAGTTTCATGAAATTGGATTCTAAGTTTAACTGGAAAGTACTCTTAGGATTTGAACTGAATGATTTTACTATTTACGTTACGTTGCTAGGAATAGAGCTGGGTTATTTACTTCGTATGCGAGGGATCGATATTCAGTAATTATCCTTAGAATTCTCGATTGCGAGGATCATTCGGGGTGAATTAATGTGTGTATCAGTAATAATGGAAAATGATTTATACATGGCAATATTAATTGAATACTGAGGGTATGAATGATGAAACCCAATCCTACGTTCTCTTCAATTAATTTCCTACGTTTTAGTTATTTTTCGTTATTTTCAGAAAACACATAAAATTTCGCTCATACTCGTTCTACATAACTATTAAACTGTTAGTTTTATTTAAATTAACTGAGTAACTCAAGTCCCTGTGAAGATGATCTTTTATAAATTCTGTAACTTACAACGACAATTGGTACGCTTGCCAAAAGTCTAACAAGTTTCTGGCGCCGTTGTCGGGGACTTGAGTTGCTTACTCAGTTCTTTTAGATTTAATTTTTCAGTTTAATAGAACCTTTTTCTTTACTTTCGTTATTTATTTTATTTTGGTTTTGTATAAATTCTCTTTTGTTATATTTTATTTTAACTCGGTACTTACGGGTTATTAGAATTTGTTCTTTTTTCGTATATGCGAGATAAGGTTTCTGCAAATAAAACATTATTTGATCCAGAAATTACCAAGGCAGAAAGAAAAAA